>CATIWQ010215343.1:0-31596 GCA_949673415.1 Euphorbia schlechtendalii
ATCTTATATTACACAAGAGGGAACAAAACTCGTTGACAAAGAAAAAAGTGAAGAATAATCACAATAATATCTTAAACTACTCATTACAGCATGATTTTGTAACTCAATCGCCTACTGTCCACCTCAACAACTCATTGCACAAGCAGCTATCATATTTTCTGGCTAGTTGAAGCAGCTGGCTTCCTTCTTATACCAGGTATAATGTCTATTATACCAGGTATATTGTACCAATTTTATATCACTTTGAAAGTTTGAGTCCGCAAATTGATGATAGATATATAAATTATGTTTTAAGAAGGAACAACAATTGTACATAAGTATCAATTGAATAGATTCAATATGAAATAAATTGCATAAAGGATAATGATGAACCGATAGCAAATTAAACTAACCGTTTATGTTCTTGGACTTTTGGCCTCCAATGAAGATAAAAAAATGACAAATGTTACAGGGAAAATTCAATATTATTTATCTTGATAAAATCCAAAAGAAAATCTTGCAATTGTACAATGAGCACTCAAATTTGAGTTCACTGAAGCCTTCTCCTGTTAACAATGAAAAGAATTAAAATCTTGTAGTAGAGTTATTCTATTGCTAATAGTGATAAGTTTTAAAGTTGAAAATTGAATAACTAATCAATTGAAGGAGAGGATAAGATAAAATAGATCAGAGATGATTCTCTTCCTAAAATTAGAGAACAGATCATAGATGTTTCCCTTAGCCTTGTACTGAAGTATTAAACCTCTCTTTTACATGCAAGGATAGATCAGAGATGTTTCCCTTCGTAAAATCCGAATTTGAACAAAAATCCATAAATCAAATTGCAGAATAATCAAGAATCGAAACTCATAAAAAGTGAAATTAGAGATTGTATTTCATAAACTTGAAAATAATGACGATAATAGAAGAAAAAAAACAAAGAAAGGAGATGAACCTGGAAAATCGAAAAGGAGTGAGGAGAGTGAAGAAAGGATTGACATGATTTCCACGGTGACAGTTTTAGTTTCCTCGGTGACAATCCTAACCATGGCATAGGGTGATCATGACAAGGCTTTGTATTGCGGTGGCGGTTGAAGGCGAGGAAGATGATGAGGTGAGAGCTCCAACGGAGTTAACGAGAGATCGAAAGGGAGGGAGATGAATTAGAAAGGAAAATTTGGGATTGAGAAATTTTTATCTTCGATAAAGGTACTGAGAAATTTGGAATAAGTATTAACATGTAAACAAAAACACAAACTTAAAATATGGCACGACCCCAAATATTTTTCCCTTTATCAAGTAAATACCTAAAATCCCCTTACTGATATGAGTAAAAAAAGGGAAAATAAGGAATTCTATTAGCCCAAGTTTTGGACCCTAACATTTTTGATCCAATAAGTTTCATTATAACAAAACATACTATCCTGTCAAAACGTTCCACCTATCTTACGCTCAACGTTCAATCTCCATCTCTCTAGCGGTTTCAAAACAAGATTGCCTCAACTCATCATTGCAAATCACGATCGCCTCAAATCACTCACTGCAAATCACGATCTTCTTCGATACAACAGTTACTCCAACTATATAGCTGCAATTTCATCAGAGGGGTTCAAGGAAATACGAGTCGATGCAGATTTTTTAAACTCAATCATTCAAGATCAGAGATTACCAGTAAGATTTTGGAAAACCTAAATCAAGCTAAAGAGTCAAATATATTTTTATTAATGTTAATTTTGTTGCAAATTATAAAAAATGGCACCGAAATGAGCATTACAGATTCAGTTAACAAGAAACAGCCTAAGAAATGTAAAATTCAGAAAAATAGTCTCTATAAAGTGAAGAAGAAGTTCAAATACAACAAAGCCGGGTAACTACGAATGCATTTTTGATTCAAGTTGATTGATAAAAATGACTAAATATGGTATAAAACTGGTATTCACATGTTAAAAGTAAAAAACATAATCTCAAAGATTGAGAAAGTTTTAATTAGTTAGGACACTAGTAGGAATATGATAGGAATGTGGTAGGACCTAAAAAATAAGCTATGATGATGAAAAACTAAAACAAAAAGCAAAATAAAGACAAGTTTCAGTTAAATAATGATATTAATATGGAAATGACATGGTAATAAGCTATAGAAAGCCCTGAAAAATACAACTATTATGGAAATAAAAATCCAAGAATAAAGAAAATAAAAGGAAACTATCGTAAGCATGATAGGAGAAACTATTCTATTAGCTAAAATGGTAGGGACATGGCAGGAATGAAAAAAATGACAAATCTAGTAAGAATCTTGTAGTTTTGTGGTAGGGAACTAATACAAAACAATATCATACAAAATATAACTAGTAAGAAAGAAGTAATAGAATGAATATAAGTCTTAAAAGTGGAAAACATGCAATAAAAAGTGTTAAAGCATACATGGGATGTAAAAATTTTAATTTAAATGAATCAAATTTGAAACGGGTAGCTAAATGGTAGGTATCTGGTAGAATAGGCAACAATGTTAAAATGTTTTGTTATTTCAATTGAGAATTTGGTAGGAAATTGGTAGCTACCTGGTAGGAAACTAAGAGTAACTTCTTATATCATGATGAATGTGAAAACTAACTTAAAATATTGGACATTTGTGCAGAAATACAAACTCATCATACCATTGAGGAAAACATATAATGCTGGAGTTAAAACTACCTCAAATAATGGGGTAGTTGACTTCATCATTGACAATGTCCCTAACGATGATGTGAAGCAGAAGTTTTATGCAAAATCTTTGGCAAATTCTTAAAAACAACAACATGAAAGTACATAAGAACCTGCTGATAAGGGAGATTAAGCATGATAATGACAATATCATGTTTATTTTGATTGGAGAGAAGCCAATCTATTTTGGAAAGGAACACTTCATGCTTATAACTAGACTACGATAAACACCTGAGGATGATTATAAAGTTTTAAGAAACAAGGAATTAGATGACTTCTACAAAAATACTTCCCAAGAAATAAGGGCAACATCGCAAAGGGGATGATGGAGAAGATCATGGAAAAAGGAGATAAAAATGATAGCAATCAAGCTGGGAAGATAAAAATTGAAACAAATGATGACTTAATCATCTTGGCAGTAGTTTACCTCATAATCTGCTAACTCATGAGGAATGAATCAATTAGAATGACCCCGCTGGACTACTTTGACACAATATAATCCAACGAATACATGAAGGTTGAATGGGGAAAATTATCTTTCTAGGAGACATTAACTGCACTAAAGTTAAACACAAGAGAAAAATAGTAAGATAAAGAACATACTTGATCAATGGTTTTCCAATGGTGTTGAAGGTATGGTTCTATGAGGTATGTAGAGGATGTGAAGGGGTGGCTTGTGAAAAAATAAAAAATGAAGCAATCAGAGAAAAGGTTTTTCAAACAAGAGCCTATTGACAACAAATCCAAGCCCGTTGGGTTGGAAAAGAAACTGTTCAAGAAGGGAGATATGTTATAAGTACTCCACAACTTATAAAAACAAAATTATTTATGTCAATGCCTTCTTTGATACTCACTCCATCCCATTTTAATTGTATTTGTAGAGTTTTGCCTAAAAATTAAGAAATGATTCAAAAGACTAAATTAACCTTTTGTATTTATCACATTGATTAATTGGTTAAGAAAATTATTGTTATTAATATGGATGAAATTGAAAGAAAGATAGAAATAAATAGCTTAAACATAGCAAAATAAATTCATTATTATTAATATGGATAAAATTGAAAAAGAGATGAAATGAGTGGGAAGGAAATTGATTATTATTAATAAGGGTAAAAATGGAAACAAGAGGGGAAAAATCAACAAATGATAATTTAAATGGGAAAGGATAAAAAGTCTAAAGAGATAATTAAAATGGGATGGAGGGAGTAAATTCTATGATACAATGTCTGGCCATCCTCATGCTTATTTATAAAATTGAATTGAAATGCAATTGATCATTAAAAGATTGAACCAGCTATATAGGAGCTCATAGATTTTCCCATGGATGATCTCATTCCATGGCCAAAACCATTAACACTCGAAAAAATCAACAATCAAACTGGTTTGAATGGAGGAGTTGAGGAAGTTGGTGCTGGTTAATCAAGATAGTAGTTGAACATGTAATGTTGCAAGGCGGAATTTCAAAACTTAAAACTAATTTAAAAGGATCTCCTAAACATGCCATGATTGATATAATCTAAGTTGAAATGTTCCATAGATGCCAATAGGTTTATAAAACTTATAAAAGAAACCCTAGTATCAAAGTTTAGAGCATTACCAGTTGATGTATGCTTTTCTCTTTGATTTGGATGTAGCGTTCCCTTAGAGCAATTTGGCAAAGTTCTATTAGCACAAACCTCCAAACTAGAATAGCCTCTATGATTGATCCACATGGATCTTCACCGACCAAAATCTCATTGAGGTAGAACCCATTAGTAGACAGCAGCTGCTAGACCGCTTGAAGACCAACCCGAAAATATAAATTGAGAAGGCTCACTTCTAAATAGAAAGAGTCTTCTAAAGAATTCTTCGTAGCTTTGAGAAACACTTGGATGATCTAGCACAACTCACGAAGAAAGAGATAGCGAACTCAGAGAGAAAGGCTGAGCAAAAGTGTGGAATAATAAGAGAGGGGAGGCCAATTTATAGGGAGAGGGGGAGTGTTTGACTACCCTCAAACACAATGTCGGATGGGAATATTCCCATCTCATAAAGCGGGTCAGCCGCGTGGGTCACTTGGACCCGTATGCTGACCCACGTGCGGCATCCACAAGGAAAGCCTTAGCGGGCTTTTCCTTGTACCGCAAGCATGGGCTTATGAGCCTTCTCGCAAGCCCATGCTTGTGAGCTTCTGCAGCAGGCTTACGTAAGTGTTGCCTTGGGTAGCGCTTGTAGCTTTCCCTACACGCTAGCGGCTCGTGAGCTTTTCAGCTTGCGAGGTAGCTACGCAGACCCCACTCCAAGCATCCCGTGTTCATTTGGAACCCACTCGTAATGGTAAAAACTCCCTTGCTCCACTCCATGCAATTTTCCCTCTTTTCACTTTATTCCCTTTGATTATTAATTTGGTCCAACCAATTAATAGTTCTTCTAATGAATTTGACAAAAAACTATTCTTAGCATAGACCTAGTCTGTATATTCTTTACTTAGTCCAGTAAAGACCCAAAGTGTGTGACCTCATAGGATCCCAAAGTATAGAGCCGCAAGAGGTTAACCTAAACTTGGCTTCCCATCTGGGAACCTTTAGGCTTAGTGTTCTAGACCGATATGGAACCCGATAACTCTAGACTATCAAATGGGCATTTTAGCAAAGGCGTATGATCCCCCGATACTCAGCCACGTGCCTGTGACTTGATATGGTTCTGTAATAGTAACCAATACAATACACTCCTTGCATTAAGTTAAATACCATCTAGTTTATTGATCCCGAATTAAGTGTTAGCTCACGTAATAGCCGTAGCTATCCTAGAA
This sequence comes from Euphorbia schlechtendalii, assembly GCA_949673415.1. Taxonomy (NCBI): domain Eukaryota; kingdom Viridiplantae; phylum Streptophyta; class Magnoliopsida; order Malpighiales; family Euphorbiaceae; genus Euphorbia; species Euphorbia schlechtendalii. Next base: position 5,471 of record CATIWQ010215343.1, read on the forward strand.
TTAGACTTGTTCACGAAGAACACCACTCACCATAATATATCAACGTTGAATAGAAACTCTATCTATCAATCTTATACTCAGATAAGAGGTTTATGAGCATGTCTCTTAAACAAGGGGCCTAAGGTACATCTCCCATTAAATTACTATATCAGGAGCGATGGAGCCCATCTTGACTACTCAACCTACCAACATGTAATAATCACTATACCTATAATCACCCGTATCATCCTAATCGCCAGGGTATGAATAAGTATGACCCAAAGTATAGAAACTCCTACACAAGGTAACCAGTATCTCAGGTCTGAGGGTACTTAATTATTATTAATAATAATCCGAAACCATTTGTACATTATAACTAATTAAGATATATCACCATAATTGCCTTTAGGGCATACATCATGTCTAACAATCTCCCACTTGCACTAGAGCCAATTTCCCACATGCTTCATACCATACTCATTAACATGCAGGTCATACTTAACCTAAGTTAATGGCTTAGTTAGCCCATCCACCAGATTCTGATCCGTTGGGATGTATTCTAAGCTTATATCCTTTCTAGCTACTATCTCTTGAATGAGATGGTATTTTCTAAGTACATGTTCATTTCTCTGACGAGACCATAGTTCCTTTGCCTGAGCAATAGCCCCATTGTTATCTCAATAGACCGCTATTAGATTTACTATGCTAGACACCACACCGAGATCACCAATAAATCCCTTTAAATAGATAGCTTGATTAGTTACTTCTGAAGCAACTATATACTCAGATTTTGTGGTTGAATTGGTAGTCATATCTTGTTTGAAACTTTTCCAAATAGCTGCCCCTTCATTTAACATAAATGCATACCCTGATTGGGACTTATAATCATCCCTGTCAGACTGAAAACTCGCATCGGTGTATCCCTTCACAGAGAGACCGCCTTCTTTATATACCAAAAACATATCCTTTGTCTTACATTAGTATTTAAGGATATTTTTAACGACTATCCAATGCTTCTCACATGGGTCAGATTGAAATCTGCTCATGACGCTCAACACATGTGAGATGTTAGGATGAGTGCATACCATATCATACATGATGGATCCTATCGTTGAGGCATAGGATATTCTATTCTTGCGTAGTCTCTCCTCTTGTGTTCTCAAACACTAAGATTTAGAAAGGTTAATTCCGTGAGATATTGGGAGATAACCCTTTCTTGACTGCTCAAGGTTAAATCTAGCCAAAACCTTGTCTATTTATGTACTTTGTGAAAGACCTAGCAGCTTTCTAGATCTATCTCAGTAGATCTTTATACCAAGTATAAAGTTGCTTCTCCAAGGTCTTTCATGGAGAACTTCTTTGATAACCATGACTTAATTGTCTGAAGAAAAAGAACATCATTTCCTATCAGCAATATGTCATCGACATACAATACAAGGAAAATGATAGCACTCCCACTAGCCTTCTTATATACACAGGGCTCATTAGTGTTTGAAACAAAACTAATTTCTCAGATTCTCTCATCAAACCTAATACTCAAACTCCTTGATGCTTGCTTAAGTCCATAAATGGATTTCTGTAACTTGCATACCTTTAAGCCATCCTTGGATGTAAAACCCTTGGGTTGTTCCATATACACATCCCTATCTGGATTCTCATTCAGGAATGCAGTTTTCACATCCATCTACCAAATTCATAATTATAATGAGCGATAATGGCAAGGAGTATCCTAATAGACTTTAGCATGGCCATCGATGAAAAGGTTTCATCATAGTCAATGCCTTCTTTTTGACTATAACCTTTTACAACCAGCCTTGCTTTACAGGTAATTATGTTACTATCCATGTCAGTTTTCTTCTTGAAAACACACTTGCATCCGATGGGCTTAATCCCACTTAGAGCATCAATCAAGTTCCAAACTTGATTTTTGTACATGGAGTCCATCTCTGACTTCATGGCTGCGAACCATTTGTCAAACTCTGAGCTTTCCATTACTTCCTTTTAAGTCTTGGGCTCATCATCTTCCATAAGGAAGAGATATTTATCATTAGTGATGAGAAACTTGTATCGCTTAGGAGCGATTGGAGCCCGACCTAACTTAAGCAATGTCGATGTTATAATAGGCTGTTCCATGCTTACACTTTCTTATGTAATAGGTGTAGGAATAATTAGTTGATTTTCTAATTGATCTTCTTGAGTGCCTAACTCAAGATTGCTCCCACTAGCTTTCTTAAGTATATGCTCCTTCTCGAGGAATTGAGCATTTATGGAAATAAGGAATTTTTATTCCTTGGAACAATAAAAGGTATTCCCCATAGTCTCCTTAGGGTAACCTATAAACTGACACTAATTAGAATTAGCACCCAACTAATCTGAACTTTTCCTCTTTACGTAAGCATGACATCCCCAAACTCTCAGGTGAGAAAGAGCTGGTTTCTTGCCATACCACAATATGTCTGGTGTTGATCAACTAATTTAGAGGGCACTCTATTTAGAATATAAACTACGCTCTCAAACTCATAACCTCAAAAGGATCTGCTGAGTTCTGCTTGGCTCATCATGGACCAAACCATATCGAGTAGGGTTGGATTTCTCCTTTCTAACACTCCATTGTGTTGCGGTGTATAAGGAGGTGTCCACTAGGATAAAATACCATTATCCCTTAATCCTGAAACTCTTGGCTTAAGTATTCACCGCCTCGATCAGATCGAAGGCTCTTGATACTTTTCCCAAGCTGTTTCTCTACTTCGGTTTTGAACTCTTTAACTTTTGTCAAAACTCTCAGACTTGTACCTCATAAGGTACAGATAACCATATCATGAATAATCATCGATAAAGGTTATGAAGTAGACGAAACCCTAGTGTGTCTTAACACTCATTGGACCACATACATCGGAATGTATTATTTCCAAGGTACTAGTGGCACAATGACCCTTTCCTTTGAAAGGTTTCTTAGTCATCTTGCCCTTTAAACAAGGTTCAAACACACCATAGGATTCCCACTCCATTGGGCCCAATTCACCACATTTGTGTAACTTAGTTAAGCGAATCTCATTTATATATCCTAGAAGACAATTCCATAAGTATGAGGACTTCTCATTATCTAATCTTGATTTCTTAACATTGTTCATATTTAGAATTTTAGTTTTAGTATCTAGAACATAAATGCCATCAACAAATATTCCACAAGCATAAAGAACATTATCGTGTTGAATTTGACAATTATTATTAGAAAATTAATCTCAAGCCCCTCTGTTGCTAAACTTGCAACAAAAATAATATTCTTAGTAACAACATGAATATAATAGCAATTGTTCAAAATAAAAACTATGCCACTAGGCAAACGAAGACTATATGTTCCTACAGCTGTTGCAGCAACTCGTGCTCCATTTCTAACTCTTAGGTCCATTTCCCTCTTTGCAAGGCTTCTACTATTCCACAATCCTTGCATTGAAGTACATATATGAGTACCAAAACCAGTATCCAATACCCAAGTAGACTCATAAGGAACTGTAGAGAAACTCTTTATCATGAACATACTTGAAGTAGATGCCTCATTTGACTTCTTCTCACTTGTTCAGAAATTTGAACGTATCAATCCTTCTTCTAATGGCCAGCTTTGCCACATGGGAAGTAGATATTTTTAGTTCATTTCTTACTTTTCTTCTTCTTACCGATTTACTTCTTGGTACTCAGACCCTTTCCAAAACCCGACCCACCCTTGGAAGCTTTGGTTTTCTCAACCAGAAGTAAAGCCTTTGGATCCTTTCAAATCTTAGGCTCTACCATTTTTAACATGTTGACCAACTTGGGCAGTGTGGCATCGATCTTGTTCATATTATAAATAGTCACAAATTGTGAATAAATATCAATTAATGAGGAAAGAATTAGATCCACACATAAATCGTGATCCATCACAAAACCTAGTCATGTTAGCTTCTCTATATAACCCAATAGTTTAAGAGCATGTTATGGTGCTGAAGTGCCAACCTGCATCTTCTTTTCAAATAAGAGTTTCAATGTATCAAATTTCTCAAACCTAGCCTGCTTTGAGAAGAGCTCATGAAGATGGAGAATCATGGTATCGAGGTCCATGCTCTCGTACTATTATTGAAGTTCATAATTCATGGTTGCTAACATTATACATGCTACTGTTTCATGATCCTTTCTGTGCTTCTCCCATGCCTCATGTTTATTGGCATCAGTTTTAGCATCAGGCTCATCAGGGAGGGGCTCATCTAAAACATAAGCTATCCTTTCGGATATGAGGATGATCCTCACCACCCTGAACCGATTAGTAAACTTTTAACCATATAGTTTGTTATCAAGCACTGAGCTGAGATTTATGTTCGGATTCATTGTTCAACCTAGATATAAGATAGAATTTGTTTAGACATTAGTTTATGTACATGCATTTAATATTATGTCTTTAATTAAATACATAAATCCTACTTTTTTCTTGACATTCAAATTGCCCCTTCTATTTAAATTGGAGAAATTTAGTCCGACCAAATTTCCTTAGTAAGTAGCATCCATAGCCACTCATTATGAACCCCGCTATAGCAGGTCAAGCCATCACAAGATAACTATGGTTGGAACTCGTCCATTTGCATCTCATGCAATTACTAGCCCATTTAAGTTCTTTTTCTCTAGATGTGCATACCCAATTGTACGACTCCTCAAATGCGTCTCCAATCTTTCAATAGCTCCAATGATATGCACAACTAACCCATTTTGGTTAAGGCTTTAACCCTACCTAATCTCATGACCAAACACATATTAAGGGAAGGCATGTTGTACATGTGCTTACATCCGTTAATAAGGTTCGTATCACGACTTATGATGGGAAGAAAATCTACCATCTTAATATTGTTGTAGGGTTTTTATTGGTGCTGCTGGTCTCACCCTAATCTAAGTCATATACAATGGATATGATTATGATAGTACTAATTCCGAGATATTTGGAATTATTAACTCTAAGGGAACATGCTCAAGATTGGTACATCATAATCATTCCATTATACCAAGACTCCACATAACATGCAAAACAAACAAGGTCCATTTTAAAGTTCTTGCACCTATGTCTATAAGTTTTAATTTAACAACTTAAACCACATTTGTAAAACCATATGCGGGAATCCAATTCCCATACTAGAAATCAACTAAGTTATAAAAGTCCCTTGGGTACTCTTGAACCTAATACCGATTGAGATTTTCAAGTAGGAGAGGCCCCCTTAAAGTGAATGAGTAGACAAGTCTAATCCTTACCAAAATAACCACGGGCACTTCGATTCGTTGTACCACCAACAAATATGATTTAAAGATTTCATTCTTTAATTGAGTGAAATACGAGATGACCCTCAATTTAAGCATTTACACGTGTGGTAAACCATTCTAATTTATATGATAATCACATAGACTAAAATTGAGCAAAACATTAATCTAGTTATCACATCATTTTCTATAACGGGATTTGAAACCTAAGTCATGCATAGCATACTTTAATCAATTCATAGAAAATATTAATTTCAACATATTATAATAAATCATGCATAGTATAAGGTAGGCTCTGATATCACTACTTATTAATCAAGACAGTAATTGAACATGTAACGTTGCAAGATGAAATTTCAAAACTTAACATTAACCTAAATGGATCTCCTAAGCATGCCATGATTGATATAATCCAAGTTGAAACATTTTATAGATGCCAATTGGTTTATAAAACTTATAAAAGAAACCCTAACATTTAAGTTTAGAGCACTACCAGTTGATGCATGCTTTTCTCTTTGATTTGGATGCAGCGTTCCCTTAGAGCAATTCGGTAGAACTCCATTAGCTCAAGCCTCCAACCTAGGATAGCCTCTATGATTGATCACAAAAATTTTCACCGACCAAAACCTCGTTGAGGTAGATACTGTTAGTAGACAACAGCTGCTAACCCGCTTGAAGACCAACTCAAAAATATAAACTGAGAAAGGTCACTTCAAAATAGAAAGAGCCTTCTAAAGAATTCTTTGTTGCTTGGAGAAACTCGTGGAGTATCTCGCCCAACTCACAAAGAAAGAGATGTCGAACTTAGAGCGAATGGCTGAGCTGAAGAGTAGAATAATGAGAGAGGGGATGCTTATTTATAGGAAGAGGGGGAGTGTTTAACTCCCCCTCAAACACAATGTGGGATGGGAATATTCCCACCCAACAAAGCAGGTCAGCCACGCGGCTTACTTGGACCCGCGGGCTAACCCGCGCGTGGCCTCCACAAGGTAATCCCTAGCGGGCTTGCCTTATGTAGCAATAATGGGCTTGTGAGCTTGCATGGCAGGCCCGTGTAAGCATAGCTGGCCCACATAAGCGTAACCATGGGTAACGCTTGCAAGCCTATAGCCAGCTAGCTCGTGGGCTTACCCCATGCGCTAGCGGCCCGTGAGGTTTTCAGCTCGCAGCGCAATCGTGTAGGCCCTACTCTAAACATCCCTTGTTCGGTTGGGGCCCACTAGTAACGGGAAAAATTCCCTTTCTCGGCTCTGTGAAATTTTCCTCATTTTCCCTTTATTCCCTTTAATTATTAATTTGGTCCAACCAATTAATAATTCCTGTAACAAATTTGATAAACAAATATTCTCAGCGTAAACCGAGTCTATAGGTTCTTTACTTAGTTCGTTAAAGACCCAAAGTGTGTGAGCTCATAGGATCTCAAAGTATAGAGCCCAAGGGTATTAAAAAATTTAGCAAGATTAACACTTAAATTTTAAAAATCTCAACACAAGTTATAAATATAGAAAAGATAGTGAAGATAGTGAAAGTTGAGAATGAAGAAATAAATGAAGCAAATATTGGAGCTCACATGGCTAGAAATGAAAATAAGGTGATCAGAGAAGAAGAAGGAAATACTAATGAAGAACAAGAGGGTAAAGAAAAGATGAGGTAAAAAATAAATGTTGATCCCGAATGGCTAGAAAGTGTATTAGAGAGGGGGTGGGGTGAATTGTACTTTTTAAAAGTCCCTCTTAAGTTTAAAAACTTGTTATCACTTACAAAAGAATTTTCATCTCAATCTCAAAAGAAATTAGTTGCAGTAATATAAATGTTAGACATGATGTATGCCCTAGAGGCAATTAGGGTAATATATCTTTATTAGTTATAATGTACAAACGGTTTCGAATTATTATTAATAATAAGTAGGGCATCTTTGTCGCTTATCAGTGCTTTTTTATTTATTAATGTATCTCGCTTGTATTATATATGTATAATATTAAATATGTGTATGCGCATTGATGAGACAAAGTCCATGATTACTTCATATCATTAAGTGAGAGGATATAGTGGGAGCTATGTGGTGTGAGAACTACACATACGTGTTACTATGAATAATCTAAATATCCCTAGTCATAGTTTCATTGAGACTGGACATCAATGGAACGGATGAACTAGCATGTGTAGGCTTACTCCTTGGATTAGATCTAAGCAACTGATCTCACTAGCTAAAGGTGGTACCTAGCATTAACACATGAATGTATTCGGGTAATAAATTGGAGACCACTATAAGATTGACACTCGAAAATAACTATATCCATTGTTGGTGTCATGTCTTATTGTAGTAGAATTACAAGTATCCTCAGACCTGAGATACCGCTTACCTTGTGAAGGAGTTGCTATACTTTTGGTCATACTTATTCATACCCTAGTGAATAGGATGATACGGGTGATTACAGGTGTAGCAATGATCACATGTTAGTAAGCTGTGTAGTCAAGATGGGATCCATCGCTCCTGATATAGTGATATAATGGGAGATGTACCTTAGGGCCCCTTGTTGAAGTGACACACTCATAAAACTCTGATCGGGGTATAAGATTGATAGAATAGGTTTCTAGTCAATCTTGATACATAATGACCGAGTAGTGTTTCTAGTCAAGCCCGCATGCTAGCGAGCTGCAAACATGCAAGCGCTACCCATGGCAGCGCTTGCACTGGCCGCGAGCTTGGACTTGCGATAAGCTGCAAGCCTGCACGGGTAAGCTCGTGAGTCACTCTGACCCGCGTGGCTGACCAGATATGAATGGGATGTGATTTATCCCATCCCATTCAGTTATTAAGGAGGAGTCTTGTTAGACATGATGTATTCCCTAAAGGCAATTAGGGTGATATGTCTTTATTAGTTATAATGTATAAACAGTTTCAAATTATTATTAATAATAATTAAGGCATCTTTGTTTCTTATTAGTGCTTTTTGTTTATTATTGTATCTTGCTAGTATCATTTACGTTTAATATGTATATGTGTATTGATGAGATAAAGTCCATGATTATTTCATAGCGTAAAAGTGCGTGGACATAGTGGGAGCTATGTAGTGTGAGAACTGCACATACGTGTTACCATGAATAATCTAAATATCCCTAGTAATAGTTTCATTAAGACTGGACATCAATAGAATGGACAGACAATCATGTGTAGGCTTACTCCTTGGATTAGATCCAAGTAGCCAATCTCATGAGTTGAAGGTAGTACCTTGAGTTAACACATGAATGTATTCGGGTAATACATTGGAGATCGCTATAACATTGACACTCAAAAATTACTATATCCATGTGTTGGTGTTATGTCTTATTGCAGTAGCAGTACACATATCCTCACACCTGAGATACTCGTTACCTTATGTAGGTGTTGCTATACTTTGGGTCATACTTATTCATACCTTATCGATCAGGATGACATGGTTGATTACGGGTATAACGATAATCACATGTTTATAAGGTGGGTAGTCAAGATGAGATCCATCGCTCCTGATATAAAAATATAATGGGAGATGTAACTTAGGGCCCCTTGTTGAAGTGACACTCTCATAAACCTCTGATTAGAGTATAAGATTGATTAAGTGGGTTTCTAGTCAATCAAGATACATAATGGCTGAGTGGTGTTCTTCATGAACAAGTCTAATTCTAGGATACCTACTGCTATTACATGGGCTAACACTTAATCCGAGCGCAATAAACTTGATGGTACTTAACCTTATGGAAAGAGTGTATTGTATTTGTTACTACTGCAAAACTGGATCAAGTCACAGGCATGTGATGTTCCAAATATCGTGGGATTATACACCTTTGCTAGAAAGCCCATTTGATTGTCTATAGCTATCAGATTTCATATCGGTCTAGAACACTAAGATTAAAGGTTCCCGGACAAGAAACCAAGTTTAGGTTAACCTCTAGTAGCTCTATTTTGGGATCCTATGAGGTCACACACTTTGGGTCTTTATCAGACTATGTAAAGAACCTATAGAAATGTTCTATACCAAAAATACAAGTTGTGAAATCAATGAGAAGAATTATTAATTGGTTGAATCGAACTAATAATTAAAAGGAATTATGAGAAAATAGGGAAAATTAATTAGAGCGAGCAAGAAAAATTTCCTGTTACAAGTGGGCCCCAAAAAGAACATGGGTTGTTCGAGGTGGTGCTCGTGCGGCTGCCCTACGAGCTGAATAGCGTACGAGCTGTAAGCGCGTAAAGTTGCTTGCGGCAAATAAGGGAAGCCCGCAAATGAGGGAAGCCCGCGTGGCTGACCTGATAAGCATGGGATGGGTTTATCCCATCCCATGCAGAGTTATAGGGGGAGTGTAACACTCCCCTTTTTTCCCCTATAAATAGGCTTCAAGCCTCTCATTATTCACACACCAGATAAAGCTTAGAGCTATTTTTCTCTCTGATTTCTACTCTCCTTTTCTTTTGTTGTACGAGATCCTTTATGAGTTTCTCCAAACAAATTGAAGAGTTCTTAAAGAAGGCTCTATGTTTAAGTGAGCCTTCAGGATTATTTTCAGGCTGATTTTTCAAATAGTCTCGTAACTGCTGTCAATTGACAGGTTCTATCTCTTTGAGGTTTTGGTCGATGAAGATCCGTGTAGATCAATCATAGAGGCTCTCCTAGATTGGAAACTTGTGCTGTCAAAATTACTAAAGGGAACACCGCTATGAAAAGAGATATCAAGCATGCATCAACTGGTAATGCTTTAATCTTTAGTTGCTAGGTATCTTTTATATGTTTAATAAACCTAAAAGCATCTATATAACGTTTTAATTTAGATTATATCAATCATGTCATGCTTAGTAGATCCTTAGGTTATTTTAAGTTTTGAAATTTCACCTTGCAACGAATGCATGTTCAATTACTGTCTTGATCAACCAACAGTGTTATCAGAGCTTGCCTTATGCTATGCATGATTGATTATAACATGTTAAAATGTGATTTTCTATGAATTGATTAAAGTATGCTATGCATGACTTAGGGTTCAATTCCTGTTATAGAGAATGATGTGATAACTAGATTAAGGTTTTGCTCAAACATAGTGTAGGTGATTATCATATAAAATTAGCAATGTTTTACCACATGTGTAAATGCTTATATTGAGGGTCGTCCTGTACTTCACTTAATTAAAGAATGAAATCTTTAAATCATAATTGTCTATGGTACAATGAATTGAAGTACCCGTGGTGATTTTGACAAGGATTGGACAAGGATGCTCAATAACTTTTAGGGGGCCTCTCCTACCTGGAAATCTCCATCGGTATTGGATTCAAGAGTACCCAAGGGACTTTTATGACTTAGTCAATTTCTAGTATGGGAATTGGATTCCGCTTATGGTTTTACAAACATGGTTTAAATTGTTAATTAAAACTTATAGACATAGGTACAAGAATTTAAACATGGACCTTATTTGCTTTACATGCTATGTGGAGTCTTGACATAATGGAATGATTAAGATATACCAGTTAGAGAATGTTTCCTTAGAGTTAATAATTCCAAATAGTCCAGAATTATTATTTCATAATCATATCCATCGTATAAGACCTAGACTAGGGTGAGACTAGTGGCACCAATGAAAATCCTATAACAATATTAAGGTGGTAAAATGTCTTCCCATCATAATTTGTGATACAAACCTTATTAACGGATGTAAGCACGTGTACAACATGCCTTCCCTTAACATGTGTTTGGTCATGAGACTAAATGGGGTTAATGCCTTAACCAAGGAGGGTTAGTTGTCCGTATTATTTGACCTAATGTCGAGTTGCAGACACATTTGAGGAGTTGTATAATTTACGTACGTCTTGAGAAAGAGAACTCAAATAGTTTAGCAATTGCAAGAGATACAAATGGACGGGTTCCAACCATGGTTATCTTATTATGGCTTGACCTATGATAGTGGGGGTCATAATGAATGGTTATGGATGCTACCTACTAAGGAAAATTACTTCGACCAAATTTCTCGAATTTGAATAGAAAGGGCTATTTAAATGTCGAGAAAAATAATAGGCATTATGTATTTAATTAAAGACCTTATGTTAAATGCATGCACATATACTAATGTCTAAACAAATTCTATCTTATATCAATGTTGAATATTATCACTAACGAAAAATACTCGCATTGACATCAGGCCTCTTAACGACATCAAATATAATGTTTGTAACTCTAATGAGTGGTTTGAGACTGTTCGAGGAGTTCTTTAGAACTACTATGTAGATTATGTTCTAACTGATCCTAGTCCCAAACACCCTGGTAAGAATGCTTTTGCATGTGAGATGAATGACTATGAGGAGCACAAGGGAAACTGTGAGTTTGTTGCAAAACTCATGTTAGACCATATGCTCCCAAAGTACACATGTGTGTAGAAAGGGTTGGACCTCGCAACCATGATTCATCATCTCAAGTCAATGGAAAGTCTAGAGGCTGAACTATTCCACAATAAATTGCAGGGAGACACCTCAGCTATAGAGTTGGTCTTTAACATATATGATAACTCAGAGAAATTAAGAGAGTTAGGGGTTGAGTATAGTGAGCAGTCTTTGAGACAAATAGTATTGAGGGTGGTATTACCCAATAAATATGATTCCTTCAAAAAGATGCTTAAGGAGTTTTCTCCCAACAGTACCTTGACCCATCTCATGGACTTGCTCGAGTATTGTGAGATTGAGTTTAGAAATGAACTTAAAGAGCAAGCTAATGATGATGACCTTAAGTTAAAGAAACAAAAAGGTTTAAAAGTTAAGAGAAAGCTCATGAAGAAGTTAGAATTGAGGAAGGAGAATGTTTCTCGTGAAATTAGCTCATCGGATGATGATAGCTATGGCTCAAACATCTAGAGGTATGTTCATACTAGAAAGTTTCTCTACTGTTCCCTATGAGTCTACTTGGGTTTAGATACTGGTTGTGGTACTCAAATCTAAACTTCTATGCATGGATTGCAGAACAGTAGGAGGCTTGCAAAGAGAAAAATGAACGTAAGAGTTGGAAATTGAGCACGGGTTGCTGCAACAGCTGTAGGGACATATAGCCTTCATTTTTCTAGTGGCCTTGTTTTAGTTTTGAATAATTGCTATTATATTCTTGTTATCACTAAGAATATTATTTCTGTTGCACGTTTAGCAACAGGATGTTAAGAAATTTTATTTTTTAATAATAAATGTCAAATTCAGCGTGATAATATTCTTTATGCTTGTGGAATATCTATGGATGGCATATACGTTCTAGATACTGAAATTGAAATTCTAAATATGAACATTGTTAAGAAATTGAGATTAGATAATGAGAATTCCTCATACTTATTGCATTATCGTCTAGGCCACATAAACAAGACTCGTTTAACTAAGTTACACAAATGTGGAGACATAGGTCCAATGAAATGGGAATCCTATGGTGCATGTAAACCTTGTTTAAATGGGAACGTGTCACTAGTAATTTGGAAATAATACATTCTGATGTATGTGGTAGAATGAGTGTTAAGACACGTGAGGGTTTTATCTACTTCATAGCCTTTATCAACGATTACTCACGATATGGTTATTTGTACCTTATGAGGCACAAGTTTAAAAGTTTTGATAGATTTAAAGAATTCAAAACTGAAGTAGAGAAACAGCTTGGGAAAAGTATCAAGACTCTTCGATCTGATCGAGGCTGTGAATACTTAAGCCAGGAGTTTCAGGATTATCTAAGGGATAATGGTATTTTATCCTAGTGGACACCTCCTTATACACCCCAACACAATGGAGTGTCAGAAAGGAGAAATTGAACCCTACTCGATATGGTTCATTCCATGATGAGCCAAGCAAAACTCAACGGATCTTTTTGGGGTTATGCACTTGAGAGAGTAGTTTATATTCAAAATAGAGTACCCTCTGAATTGGTTGATCGAACTCCATACTAGTTATGGTATGGTAAGAAACCCACTCTTTCTCACCTGAGAGTTTGGGGGTGTCTTGAATATGTAAAGAGGATAAGTTCAAATAAGCTGGGTGCTAAATCTTGTAGATGTTTGTTTGTAGGTTACCTTAAGGAGACTATAGGGTATACCTTTTATGATCCCAGGGAAAAGAAAGTCCTTGTTTCTAGAAATGCTCAATTCCTCAAGAAGGAGCATATACTTGCGAAAGCTAGTGGGAGCAATCTTGAGTTAGGCACTCAAGAAGATCAAACAAAGAATCAACTAATTATATCTACACCTGTTACACAAGATAGTGTAAGCATGGAACAACCTATTATAACACCGGTATGATGTAGGTCAGGTCAGGCTCTAATCACTCCCGAGCGATACGGGTTTCTCATCATTGATGATAAACATCTCTTTCTTATGGAAGATGATGAGCCTAGGACTTACAAGGAAGCAATGGAAGGCTTAGAATTTGATAAATGGCTTTTAGCCATGTGATCAGAGATGGACTCTATGTACAAAAATCAAGTTTGGATCTTGATTGATGCTCCAAGTGGGATTAAGCCTATAGGATGCAAGTGGGTTTTCAAGAAGAAAACTAACTTGAATGGTAACGTAAGTACCTATAAAGCAAGGTTGGTTGCAAAAGGGTACAGTAAAAAAGAAGGCATTGACTATTATGAGGCCTTTTCACTGGTGGCCATGCTGAAGTCTATCAGGATACTCCTTGCCATTACCGCTCATTACGATTATGAGATTTGACAGATGGATGTGAAGAAATCATTCCTTAACGGGAATCTGGGCAGGGATGTGTATATGGCACAACCCGAGGGTTTCACATCTGAGGATGGCTCTAAGGTATGCAAGTTGCAAAAGTCCATTTATAGACTTAAGCAAGCATCGAGGAGTTTGAATATTAGGTTCGATGAGACAATTCGAGAAATCGGTTTTGTATCAAAAGCTAATGAGCCTTATGTTTATAAGAAGGCTAGTGGGAGTGCGATCATTTTTCTTGTATTATATGTCGATGACATATTATTAAGAGGATACAATATTCCTTTTCTTCATACAGTTAAGTCATGGTTGTCAAAGAAGTTCTCCTTGAAAGACCTAGGAGAGGCAACTTTTATACTTGGTATTAAGATTTACCGAGATAGATCCAAAAGGCTGCTAGGTCTTTCACAAAGTACATACATAGATAAGGTTTTGGCTAGATTTAACCTTGAGCTATCAAGAAAGGGTTATCTCTCAATGTCTCACGGGATTAACCTTTCTAAATCTGAATGTCCGAACACAAGAGAAGAGGCTGCACATGAATGGAATACCCTATGCCTCAGCGGTAGGGTCTATCATGTATGCTATGGTATGCACTCGACCTGATGTCTCACATCATTGAGCACCATGAGCAATTTTCAATCTAACCCAGGTACTTACGCACTGGATGGCCGTTAAAACTATCCTCAAGTACTTACACATGACTAAGGATATGTTTTTAGTGTACGGAAGGGGTGATCTCACTTTAGAGGGATACACCGATGTGAGTTTTCAGTTTGACAGGGATGATTATAAATCCCAATCATGTTATGTGTTTATGTTAATTGGAGGGGCAGTTGTTTGGAAGATTTTCAAACAGAGTATGACTGCCAATTCAACCACGTAATTTGAGTATTTACGTGCTTCAGAAGCGGCTAAGCAAGCCATATGGCTTAAGGGATTTTTTGGTGATCTTGGTGTGGTGTCCAGCATTGTAAATCCAATACCGGTCTATTGTGATAACAATGGGGCTATTTCTTAGGCAAAGGAACCACGGTCTCATCATAGAAACGAACATATACTTAGAAAGTACTATCTCGTACAAGAGATGGTAACAAAAAAGAATATAAGCTTAGAATACATCCCAACGGATCAGAATCTAGTGGGATGGGATAACTAAACCATTGACTCAAGTTAAACATGACCAGCATCTTAATGAGTATGGTATAAGGCATATGGGCAATTGGCGCTAGTGCAAGTGGGAGATTATTGGACATGATGTATGCCTTAGAGGCAATTATAGCAATATGTCTTTATTAGTTATAATGTACAAACAATTTTTAATCATTATTAATAATAATTAAGGTATCTTTGTTACTTATCAGTGCTTTCACTTTATTATTGTATCTCACTGGTATCATATATATTTAATATGTATATGTGCATTGATGACACAAAGTCCATGATCATTTCATAGCGTAAAAGTGTGTGGACATAGTGGGAGCTATGTGGTGTGAGAGCTGTACATACTTGTTACTATGAATAATCTAAATATCCCTAGTTATAGTTTCATTGAGACTGGATAGACTAGCATGTGTAAGCTTACTCCTTAGATTAGATCCAAGCAGCCGATTTGACGAGCTGAAGGTGGTACCATGAGTTAACACATTAATGTATTTGTGTAATACATTGGAGGCCGCTATAAGACAAACACTCGAAAATTACTATATCCATGTGTTGGTGTCATGTCTTATTGCAGTAGCAGTACAAATATCCTCACACCTGAGATACAGGTTACCTTATGTCAGATTTGCTATACTTTGGGTCATACTTATTCATACCCTAGCGATCAGGATGACAGGGGTGATTACGAGTATAGTGATAATCACATGTTGGTAAGCTTTGTAGTTAAGATGGGATCCATCGCTCCTAATATAGCAATATAATGGGAGATGTACCTTAGGGCCCCTTGTTGAAGTGACACACTTATAGACCTTTGACTAGAGTATAAGATTGATAGAATGAGTTTCTAGTCAATCAAGATACATAATGGCTGAGTGGTGTTCTTCATGAACAAGTCTAATTCAAGGATAACTATGACTATTACATGAGCTAACACTTAATCCGAGCTAAATAAGTTGGATGGTACTTAACCTAATGGAAGGAGTTTATTGTATTGGTTACTACTGTAGAACTAGACCAAGTTAAAGTCACGTGAAGTTCCAAGTATCGGGGGACATACTCCTTTTGTAGAAAGCCCATTTGATCGTCTAGAGCTATCAAGTTCCATGTCAGCCTGGAACACTGAGCCTAAAGGTTCTCGGATGGGAAACCAAATTTAGGTTAACCTTTAGTGACTCTATACTTTGGAATCCTATGAGGTCACACACTTTGGGTCTTTATCGGACTATGTAAGGAACTTATAGACTAGGTCTATATTGAAAATACAAGTTGTGAAATCAGTGATAAGAATTATTAATTTGTTGAACCAAATTAATAATTAAAAGGAATTATGAGAAAATATGGAAAATTAATCAGAGTGAGCAAGGGAATTTTTCCCGTTGTGAGTGGGCACTGAAAAGAACATGGGTTGTTCGAGGTGGGGCCTGCGTGGCTGCCCTGCTAGATGAAAAGCTTGTGGGCCACTAGCGCGCAAGCACTACCTATGGCAACGCTTACGTGGGTGTGAGAGGATGACACGGAAGCGATGGGTCGAGAGTGCGCTGTTAAAAGGAGCGATCCACCGGGGTGTTTAAGTGAAAATGAAATGTACCAGGTTGGGGACCCGGTAAAGTTTTGATAAGAAAGTGGGAAACATTTTTAGATTGGTCAAACCAGAATCCGCCATCTCTTAGTTTAGAGTCACCACCTGGATTAACTCTTCTAGGAATTAGATTCTCGGAGGCTAAACATCTGGGGGACAACCCACTAAGTCACAGAGATTCAGGTTCAGGATAACTTGCTTACTTCTTATTGGATCACATTATATTACATCTACAGAAAACCGTATTTCTTAATTGTGAATATTCACACTTATGTTGTTTTTGAGTTATAATGCATGATTCACACATATTTGGAAAGCGATAAATCCATACATAAAGCGATAAATAAATGCGGAAAAGTAAAGATTAAAATTACAAAACCTCGGGGGATGCAACCGCTCGTCTAATCTATTAATTACATTTGCCGAAAAAGTATAATTGAAATTGTGATACCCGAAGGAAAAAATATATTCCTAAACATACATTTAATCCTAATCTACCTGCATCCACAAAGGTTAGCACAGGGTATAACACAACATTTACACATATGTTCGATTTGATTTTGACATGGCCTGTGCTGCCTAATTAAAAAAAATTGACAGTTAAAAGTTCTTATTTAGAAATAAAAATGATTCATTTTTATTAACATGTTGGTTGCTCATTTTAGTTAGTAAAAATGTTTGCATTACAAAGATGTGAGGGTTGTTATCCAGGAATAGATTTTTTATTCTCTTTGTGGGGGTATTCTAACAGATATCTCAATTAAATAAAAAGAAACAGAAGATGGAAAAGAAATATTACAACAATATTCACATAATGAAAGAAAGTAGAATAACCCCTAGGTCCACATGTAAAATGAAATAGAGAAGAATATATGGAACATGAAAAAAAGAAGCTATAGGAACTCAGAGGCTTACCCTTACGAGCGAATCCACTTCGATATACCCGCTTGACTTTTAGGAGTAATCCTCATCGTATTTTAAGTTTTTTTGGTGTTTGAAAAATAGTCGAATAAAAAAATGTTTTTAATTCAAAAATATTGTGAAAAATCCGAGTATTTTGTTTGTATTTTTCTGCCACAAAATGCCCATCTGGAATACTGAAAAATTTTCAATATTTATAGGGGAAAAATCCTAAAAAATCCAAAAGGAAACAAGTTCCGGTGAGGGGGGTGTGCCCTTGCGAAAGTTTGGCGAGCTAGCCTTACCAAAGTTTGGCAAGGTTCACCAAACTTTTTGGCGAGCCTCGACAAACCTCTAGTGAGGTTGCCTCACCAGATCCCTGGCTAGGGTGAACCCGATTTTTTCCATATATATATTTTTTTGTATTTTATTTGACTTTTAATTTTTTTTAAAACTTTTTTATTAAATTCTAATTTTCTAAGTCCTTAAAAACAAAATTAGAGACGAGGAGCACTCCCAATTGAAGATCTCTGGATAATCGAAAATTGTGTGATTCAAGGATTAAATCCCGAAAAACCAACATCATCGAAAGCGCGAGCTGGTGCAAAATTCCATGTTCACAGTTGCCCCTTGTGTGATCGGTTCTAGTTAAATAGCCACTATAATCACACAAAATGAGTGTAGGGATTGAGAAAATATCTGACTGATGTGGTTGGCGACTCTGAATCCTCGATCGGTGTCGCATGTGGGTGACTTGTTAATTTCTTACGTTGGCGTGATTTTGACAGATAAGCATTTATTCCTTCGATTGCAGTCATTATGTAAACCTTATGAGTTGACCTCTAGTAGATTTTCCATATTGTCAGAACTACAGGGGTGAGGTGCCTGAATCCTTTTCAAAGGCAACCAAACACAATTTTGATAAATTGTTGAATTACTTCCTGTGACAAATTAGAGATGGTTAGGAGGTAAATATGTTTTCTTTTAATTGTTTGATTGAGTTTATGTGAAACAAAAATTTTTTCCCCTACAATCAAAAATTAAAACATAATGGAAAAAATAAATTTAATTAGTTAGGAAAAGTATCGGGGATGTCTTGTGCATTGCTCCATTGTGTTTAGGAGACTTTTGTTGGAGAACATAAATAGGTGGGGCCCACTTATTTTCTCTATAAATACCACCATTCTCTCTTTCTTTTCTCACTTTTTATTCTCACTCTCTCTAGATATTTTCTCTTTTCATTCTCTCTAAAAAGATGTTGTCGAAAGTCGTTAGGAGGCACCTTCGATTCACATCCAGCCTTTGTCCTCAACCTATTGATCAACCTGGGGTTTACTCCATGGACATCAACGATGCTTATGGTTTGAGTTTGGGGGACACTATGACAGGACTTACTTCAACCACTCCTATAGAGGTGCTAGATCCTGACTTCCCGGCTCAGATTCACCTTTCCCGGATCGAGGTTTTTCTAAAAAAAACTTTTTTATATATGTATTTTTATTTACTTTCTAGACTTAATTCATGCCATGGGATTTAGCTTAAAGACTTGATTCATGTCGTGGGATTTAGCTTAGAAAAAACAAAATTTAGATAAAAAACTTAATTTTCTCCTAAAAAAAGTCAAGAAAAAGAACAAAAAAGTCCACCGACACCAGATTCTAGCCAAAAGCCCCCTAGGGGGTTTCGCAAGATGTTCTGGTGAGGCCCTCTAGGGGGCTCGCCAGACTCTAGTAAGACCCCCTAGGGGCCTCACTAGAGTTTCTGGTGAGGTCCCCCTAGAGGTCTTGCCGGAGATTCTAGTGAGGCCCCTTCAGGGTTTGCCAGAGTTTCTAGCGATCCCCTTTGTGGTCTCAATGGTCATCATTAAAAAAAATATTCTTAATATGTTTTCCTTGATTTTTCATTACCCTTTCATTTACAGTCTTCGATGCTTAATCACACGGGTGGGTATACTACCGTCTAGACCTAGTGGTGACATGCCTCCACCTGGCCAAAGCTCGCCCAAGTCATTGAGGCCATAGACTTTGGGGATATTGCCCGTTCTTTGCGCCTGATGTTGTTACCTTACGCGATGTTGATTACATTAGCGCAGAGGTGGTGTGACATATCCCACACTTTTAATCTTCTTATCGGAGAGGTTACCATCAATCCATTTGATGCGGTGGTGATTACCAATCTGCCCTAGACCGGAATGTGATATAGTTCGATGCTTTTTTGGAGAGGTTCTTCAAGACCTCCACTACCTATAGTCACATCATAGATTTATTCGGTGTTTATCGGAGAGGCAAAGCGTTGCGCTACAATGCACTGGTTGAGTATTGGACTGGTTGACTATCCATTTTGGTTGTAGAGGTTCCACTATATGTCCAGTCTTTCCTTATTACCCTACTGAGCGTGACCTTTTTCCCAGTCTGGAACAATGAGATCAACTATTGGTTTATTGAGCCCTTGGCTAATCTGGATAGCATTACTGGCCTTAACTAGCCTCGGGCGATATTAGCCCAGACATACTTTACCAACGACCTGGTCATGAGAGCTCATAAGAGGGTACTACGATGTTGCCCCATGGTTATTTAGGTACAGTTTGTTCATTAATTGTTAGTAAATATTGGTTATCTTCTGATTTACATTGTCTAACTTCATGTTTGTCTTTGATTATGCATGATTGGGCTTTCTTTCATGATTTCCTTCCTGCTCCACGGTTTGCTAACGCTCCTGATAAATCACCTTGCCTTACTCTGATTTGCTCTACCTATGAGGAAGAGATATTGGACCATGAGGGTTACAAGGAGCACCTCTGCAATTTGACACTTGACCAGGTAAGGATTCTTGTCTTGGGTAAATAGAACTACAGTCATCCTTTGTTTGAAATGCATCCTAATTTGAGCTGATTGTGCTTTCAGGTTGATCGCGACCCTTGGAAGGGGCTCCCGAGCTACCACATGGCGAAGGAGGTCTGGAAGGAGGTCAACCGGAACCACTTTATCTTGGAGAGTCGTAGGACCCATGAGTGGTGCATGGGTGAGTGTATTCAGTCCTTGCGGACTAAGCCAGAGGCTGAGAGGCTTATCCCTCTTATGCCTCCTACTAGACTCTTTTGGGTACACTTTGTGATCACCAACCTGAGAGAGTGGCAGTTATTCTTCGAGGAGCATGGTGTGAGGGTCTCTAATCAGTGTGGTGTTTATGAGGCATTCATCGGGGATATGCTGATTCCACTTCATCCTTCAACCTATCCTGAGGTAGAGCGACCTCGTGCATAGCCAAAGAAATAGGGAGCAGGTGATTTCAGGGCGGGTGCTAGTGGTACTAGCATCGGTTACCGGGTATGAGAGCTGTGTTAATTATGGAATTTCTTTCATTTTTATCAATCTTACTTCTGATTTTTTATCTGTTATTATAAGAGGCTGCTCAAAAGAGGGTCCGAGTTCCTGATCTGGATACCTCGGCCAGGGGTATGAGCTCCACTCCCTCTAGTGTTATTGAGGCGAGACTATCGGTTCCTTTGGACTAGTTTTTTTGCCTGATGGATTACTCGGGGGTTGAGAGAGGTGTCTCTTTCACGGAGCTTCCACACATTGTCCTTTGATCCTTCCAACACCACCCATGTGAGTCTTTTACTAAACATCTTATCTTTAAATGTAGCGTAGCGGTTTCAAGATGTTTGATGTTTTTTGATTTATTTTGTAGTTTGCGCAAGAGGAGATGGAGCGGGTGGCTCGGTATTCCCTTACACTGAGGGATATGATGATCCTGCAAGATGGGGTCGCATAAGTACATTTCCTTTCTCGACTTGTTTATGCCTGATTTGTATGTAAGTATGAGATGTTATGTTTGATGTATATAATCATGATTTTTACATGTCTTAATGATTGCATTCGTTGTCAACGAGAGGGACTAACTACGAGCAGCACTACCGGGAGCTTGAGGGTTATTTCTAAGCATTGGACATTAGCCATCAGGATCTGGGGTTCTCGCTACCAAGGTTTGGATGACACTCACCGAGATTTGGGTCCCCGATACTAGAGTTTGAACACTTAGTATCAGGAGTTGTTGAGGCAGAATGGCGAGTTTACTTGAGCTCGAGAGGAGGAGCAAGCTACTATTGAGGATTTCACCCATTCTCTCGAGCTTGACTTCTCTACCTTGCTCGATGGGTTGAGTACTGGGCCACTACTCACTTCTGATTGGGACCTTGCTTCTTCGATGTCTCTCAAACCCTTCCTGCATAAGGTTCGACCGATGACGCCTCTGGAAGCCTAGGCCCCACTCCCCGAGATTCGGTGGGTGGAGACGACCGATAGGCGATTGATCACAAGGTTTTGACTCTATTTATTTTGAGGGCTTATATTCGGTAACGGTGCTGAAAACCTTGTTCCCCACCTTTTTACCAATAAGATAAAAGTTCAAAATACGAACAGGTGTTGTCAATACCACATATCAAATAGAAAAATGGTGACCACTGCAAGTATACAGTTTCTTTGTAGTTTTAAAAGATGTCGATCCCACAGGGAAGGAATTCGGTTCTAAAACCAACTAGAGTTACGGGGTAAACAAAAATATGGAATTTATATTGGAGGGGTTTGGATGATAGACAGATGAATGGATAGATGTATGAACAGACTAGAGAAGTGTAAAATATAGAGATATTCCTACGAACAAGTTTAACAGGGAAAAACATGCAAAATCATCAAGAATATTTCGTACACTAGATAACTTCAACAAATAAGGTTTTAGAAGCCCTAATATTCAATAATTTGATAAGTGTATAATTACACTTATTATCATATTAATTTTATACACTAAACACTATAATTTAAGTCATTTTTATACTTCATATAAAATATTTCACGTGGTATGTAGTTGTTTTTTATACAAATGCATATACTAGGTAAATCTTGGGAGTAAAATGAACTAAAGTGGAATTCTATGAAAAAAGAGTTAAAAAGGTGCAAAAAGATGTGTGGAACTTACAGATTTGGCTTAGGATCGAAGCTGTCAAAGATTGGAAAAGTTGTAAGGAGAATTCTGAAGAAAAATGCAATTCACGGTCGTGACAACCATTCACGGTTGTGACCTGTTCTTCTTTAGAATAGAATTATGCCAATCAAAGATTCACGATCATGACATGTACATCACAGCCGCGACTTGGACGGTTTTATGGTTTTATCTTCTTAACTACAAACTGCTAGATAAGCATGATTAACCACCATCAACTACCAACGAATAGATACTTATCAGAAGTTAACCAATCATGAAAAGGTGCCTATCCATTGTGGATTAGATTGAAGCCTCTCAACAAATCACAATGAAGTGATGCAATCATTCACCAATGGACGCGACTCTTTGTTTAGACGCAACCCTTCGAACTCTATAAATAGGGCTCCAAACTTCACAAATTTCATGCAGTGGATGTGGCAAGAAGACCAGGGTTACATATAGTGTGTGTATAGATAGAGAATTCGCTTCGTTCATAAGTGTTAGCGAGAAAATGTTTAAGTGATTTGAATCCTTGTTTCGATCACTAGATTTCTCTATATTCTCGAGTGATTATTGTATAAGTGTACTTGCAAATCACTTATCAATAAAAGTTTTAGTTCTTCAATATTCTTTTGTTCGATATTTGAAAAGAATAATATCCTAGCGGAGGTTATGTACGGGCCGAGACCGAATTCAAAGCAGACGCGGGAATTGCGGGAATTGACGACTCCCATTAAAGAGTGGATTCAATTTGATCAACTTTAGCTTTCACTTGCATACCTTACAGCTTGCTTTGCTTTCTACTTATACTTTCTATTTCGAAGTTTATTATATGTCTATGTGTCATAATGCTTATTTCGTGTTAATTCTTTTATATTAATCAAGTTATATGCATTGGAGTTACGTTTAAGAGTAGTTTCGAGGTTAACAATATCGTGTATAATCAATAGATCTATGATATAACGCTGTTTAGTGAGCCAACATTTTTGGAATGGTAACTTGCTAAATGTGGCTATGTGAGAGCGACCCGTACTAAGCATAGTACCGATGTTGTCCAGGTTTATATAATTGTCTTAATTTGTTTGCGCTAGGTTTAGAAAAGTCATTTCATCTGTTGGTTTGCCGCGAATAATTGAACATCTGAGTGTTTTGAACTGAGTCTGTTAGATTAATTTAGTGAATCGAAACATCTTTGTTGAACTTGTATGTTTTCTTTGCTATCCTTATTTCGTAGGGAAAATCTATATATTTAGATTCTCTAATCTTTCATATCTATATTAACTCATTCTTTATTCTAACCCTCCTATCCAAATTATCAATACATATTATTTTCTTTATCCTTTTTCCCTATTTGATCTTTAGAGCTAGTCCTTCCCTGTGGGATTGATATCTTTTAAAACTACACCGCAACTGTATACTTGTAGTTATCATCATTTTTCTATTTGATAAGAGGTACTGACAGCACCTATACTTTACGCGAACAAGTTTTTGGCATCATTAATAAATAGCCAAACTCCTTGCGTAAAATTTATTAAACTTATCAGTAGAAAAGTGGTGAACAAGTTTTTGGCATCGTTGCCGGGGAAGGCAAGTGCTTTATAGAGATCTAATTTTCCAGGGAAGATAATTGTGTTCTAGAGATTTAATTCCAAAAAATAGGTAATTATATTTTATATGTTATTTATTTTTATTTATTTTATTATTTATAATATCTTGTTATTAACATATTTTTCTTGCTTATTCATTGAGTTTTCTTTCTAGCTTGTGCATGCCAAGTACGCGTAGTTCGGGAGAAAGTTTGGCGTCTTTCGAATCAGAAATAGAACAATTTAGTAGGATAAGAAGATGAGAATATAAGAGATAAGAAGGAAGTATGGCTAACAATCAAGACCAAGATGAAAATCCAAATCCATACCAGGATCAACCTCAACCAAGGCTTATGGATTATGTTATTCCGACCATCAGTGGTAACAATCAAGGAATTGCTAGACCATCGATTGATGTGAATCATTTTGAAATAAAACTACCATTACTGATAAGTGGATAGTTACACTTATTATCATATTAATTTTATACACTAAACACTATAGTTTAAGTCATTTTTATAATTCATATAAAATATTTCATGTGGTATGTAGTTTTTTTTATGCAAATGCAGATATTAGGTAAATCTTGGGAGTAAAATGATCAAAGTGGAATCCTATGAAAAACGAGTGAAAAAGGTGCTAAAAGATGTGTGGAACTTAAAGATTTGGCTTAGGATCAAAGCTATCAAAGATTGGTGAAGTTGTAAGGAGAATTCTGAAGAAAAATGCAATTCACGGTCACGACAATCATTCACGATCATGACCTGTTCTTCTTCAAAACAGAATTCTACCAATCAAAGATTCACGGTCACGACTTGTATATCACGATCGCGACTTGGATGGTTTTCTGGTTTTATCTTTTTAACTAACAACCTCCAGATAAGCAAGATCAACCGCCATTAGCTACCAACGAAAAGACACTTATCAAAAGTCAACCAATCATGAAAAGGTGCCTATCCATTGTGGATTAGATTGAAGCTTCTCAACCAATCACAATGAAGTGATGCAACCTTTCACCAATGGACACAACTCTTCGTATGGATAGATGCAACCCTTCGAACTCTATAAATAGGGTTCCAAACCTTACAATTTTGTGCATCACAGTGCAGTGATACAAAGGGAAAATATTAGAGTGCATGAGAGAGATATAGTGTGTGTATAGATAGAGAATTCGCTATGTTCATAAGTGTTAGCGAGAAAATGTTTAAGTGATTTGAATTATTATTTCAATCACTAGATTTCTCTATGTTCTCGAGCGATTTTTGCATAAGTGTACTTGCAAATCACTTATCGATAAAAGTTTTCGTTCTTCAATATTCGTTTGTTCGATATTCGCAAAGAATAGCATCCTAGTGGAGGTTCTGTACGGGCCGAGATCGAATTCAAAGCAGATGCAGGAATTGTAGGAATTGATGACTCTAATTAAAGAGTGGATATGGTTTGATCAAATTTAGCTTTCACTTGCATACCTTACAACTTTGCTTTGCTTTCTACTTATACTTTTTATTTCGAAGTTTATGATATGTCTATGTGTCATAATGCGTATTTTGTGTTAAGTCTTGTATGTTAATCAAGTTATATGCATTGGAGTTAATTTTAAGAGTAGTTTCGGAGTTATCAATATCGTTTATAATCACTGGATTTGTGATATAATGCTGTTTAGTGAGCCAACATTTTTGGAATGGTAACTTGCTAAATGTGGCTATGTGAGAGCGACCCGTACTAAGCATAGTATTGACGTTGTCCAGGTTTATATAATCATCTTAATTCGTTTACGCTAGGTTTAGAAAAGTCATTTCATGTGTTGCTCTGTAGTAAATAAT
The DNA here is from genome assembly GCA_949673415.1 of Euphorbia schlechtendalii. NCBI lineage: Eukaryota > Viridiplantae > Streptophyta > Magnoliopsida > Malpighiales > Euphorbiaceae > Euphorbia > Euphorbia schlechtendalii. The sequence continues at coordinate 31,462 of CATIWQ010215343.1, forward strand.
TGAACATCTGAGTATTTAGAACCGAGTCTGTTAGATTAGTTTAGTGAATCGTAACATTTTGTTGATCTTGCATGCTTTCTCTGCTATCCTTATTTCGTAGGGGAAATCTATATATTTAGATTCTCTAATCTTTCA
>CATIWQ010215387.1:0-17987 GCA_949673415.1 Euphorbia schlechtendalii
ATACATATATCTATCCATTCTTCATTCTAATCCTCCCAACTAAAATTCAAAAATATTTTATTTTCTTTATTCCGTTTTTCTTGTTGATCTTTAGAGCTAGTCCTTCCCTGTGGGATCGATATCTTTTAAAACTACATCGTAACTGTATACTTGCATTGGTTACCATTTTTCTATTTAGATAAGTGGTACTGACAACACCTGTTCGTATTTTGAACTTATATCTTATCGGTAGGAAAGTGGGAGACAAGGTTTTTGGCTTCATTATTAAATAAAAAAATCCTAGGGGTTATTAGAATCGAAACCTTGCGAACACGCCAAAAACTTGTTCGCCACTTTTCTACTGATAAGTTTAATAACTTATTTGCAAGATTTTAGCTTTAAAGTACAGGTGTTGTCAAAACCTCTTATCAAATACAAAAAAGATGATAACTGCAAGTATACAATTGCGATGTAGTTTTAAAAGATATCGAACCCACAGGGAAGGAACTAGTTCTAAAGACTAACAAGAGTAACGAAACAAAGAAAATAAAATAAATTATTTTATTGTTTTTTGGGTAGGATGGGATATGATGGTGGATAAATGTATATAGATTAAAGTAGAAGAAATCAGTATAGATTATCTATATGAACAAGTATAGCAAAGAAAACATGCAAAGTCAACAAAGATATTACGTACACTAGACTAATTTAACAAATTCAATTCTAGATGTTCAGATATTTATTTATTCACCATAGAGCAACACATGAAATGACTTTTCTAAATCTAGTGCAAACGAACTAAGACAATTATATAAACCTAGATAACAATACTACTATGCTTAGTATGGATCGCTCTCACATAGCCATATTTAGCAAGTTACCATTCCAAAAATGTTAGCTCACTAAACAACGTTATAATCACAGATCCAGTGACTATAAACAATCTTGTTAACCCCGAAACTACTCTTAAAGTTAACTCAAAAGCATATAACTTGATTAATATAAAAGACTCAACATGAAATACACATTAAGACACATAGACATATCTTAAACTTTGAAATAAAAAGTATAAGTAGAAAGCAAAGCAAAGTTGTAAGGTGTGCAAGTGAAAGCTAAAGTTGATCAAACCGCATCCACTCTTTAATGGGAGTCGTCAATTCCCGCAATTCCTACGTCTGCTTTGAATTCGATCTCGACTCATATAGAACCTCTGCTAGGATGCTATTCTTTGTGAATATCGAACAAACGAATATTGAAGAATGAAAACTTTTATTAATAAGTGATTTGCAATTACACTTATACAATAATCACTCGAATATGTAGAGAAATATAGTGATCGAAATAAGGTTCGAATCACTTATACATTTTCTCGCTAACACTTATGAACGTAGCAAAATCTACATGATTCTCAGACATATATACCCTCTATGTCACATTAAGTTCCCACACACCATACATGCCATGAAAATGGTTGAGTTTGGAGCCCTATTTATAGAGTACGAAGGGTTGCGTTTATCCAAACGAAGAGTTGTGTCCATTGGTAAAAGATTGCATCACTTCATTGTGATTTGTTGAATTAGGTTGATCTTATCCATAATGGAATGATTAGTTGACTTCCAAAAGGTGTTTTATCATTTAGTAGTTGATGGCAGTTGATCGTTCTTATTTGGCGGTTGGTAGTTGAGAAGAGTTGACCAAAAAATCATCAAAGTCGTGACCGCGAAGTACATGTCATGACCATGAATATTTGGTTGGTAATTTTTTAATCTGAAGAATACTAAGTCACGACCGCGAATGGTTGTCGCGATCATGAATAGTGTTTATCTTCAGAATCCTTCTTGTAACTTTACCAATCTTTGACAGCTTCGATCCTAAGCCAAATCCTTAAGTTCCACGCATCTTTTTGCACCTTTTTCACTCTATTTTCATAGATTTCCAACTTTAATCATTTTACTTCCAAGATTTACCTTAGTACCTGCATTTGCATAGAAAACAACTACATACCACTTGAAATCTTTTATATGAAGTATAAAAATGACTTAAACTATGGTTTTTAATGTGTAAAATTATCATAATAATAAGTGTAATTATACACTTATCATGTACCCCCAAACTACAAACGGTAGTTTATGTTGGTTAATCAAGATAGTAATTGAATATGCAAACTTGCAAGGAGGAATTTCATAACTTAAAATTAACCCTAAAGGATGTCCTAAGCATGCCATGATTGATATAATCTAAGTTGAAACGTTCCATAGATGCATATAAGGTTTTAAATTTATTAAAAGAAACCTAGCATCTATGTAAAGAGCATTAATAGTTGATGTGTGCCTTCTTCTGGTGCGGCGTTCCCTTAGAGAAATTTAGCAGAGTTTCGTTAGCATTAGCTTCCAATCTAAGATAGCCTTTATGAATGATCCATATAGATCTTCACCGATCAAAACCTCTCATTGAGGAAGAACCCGTTGGTAGACAGCTACTGCTAGACCACTCGAAAACCAACCCAAAAATATTAACTAAGAAGGATTTCTTCAAAATAGAATGAGCCTTCAAAAGAATTCTTACGATGTTGGAGAAACTTGTGGAGGATCTCGCAAAAATCTCACGAAAAAAAAGATGTCAAAACTCAAAAGGAAGACTGAGCTGAAGTGTGAATTAAAGGAGCAGAAGGAGGCTATATATAGGGAGAAGGGGAATTGAAAGCCCCCCTTTTTTTCCATTTTGGGATAGGGAAAGTCCTTATCCCACAAGTGGGCCATCAGCGTGGAGCTCTAGGCTCTGCGGGTTAACCCACCCATAGCCCTCATACGTGGGCTGTGTACAGCCATACGGCTTGCAAGAGGTTGCTAGAGGGCCTATGCAGTAAGCCCCCACAAAATCTACCAAGGAAGCACTTGCGAGCCTCCTACCCGCTACCAAGCGCTGGCCCGTGAGAAAGGGCAATCGCGCAGGCCCCACCCGCGAACAACCCGTGTTCGCTGAGCCCACTCGCAACTGGAAAAATCCCTTGCTAATCTTCATGAAATTTTTCAAAAATTCTCCTTTAATCCTTTTAATAATATATGGCCCAACTAATTAATAATTTATCCATTGATTTTGACATTCTCAATATTCTCGAAATAGACCCAGTCTATATGTTCTTTACCTAGTCTTGTAAAGACCCAAAGTGTGTGACCTCATACGATCCCTAAGTATAGAGCCGCTAGAGGTTAACCTAAACTTGGCTTCCCATCTACGAACCTTTAGGATTAGTGTTCCAGACTGATGTGGAACCCGATCACTCTAGACGATCAAATGGGATTTCTAGCAAAGCCATGTGATCCCCGATACTCGGAACGTTAAGTGCTTGTGACTTGATCCGGTTCTGCAATAGTAACCAATACAATATCCATCAGGTTAAGTACCATCTAGTTTATTAATATTGGATTAAGTGTTAGCTCATGTAATAGCCGTAGCAATCCTGGAATTAGACTTGTTCACGAAGAACACCACTCGCCATGATGTATCAAGACTGATTCGAAACCCGTTCTGTCAATCTTATACTCTGACCAGAGGTTTATGAGTGTGTCTCTAAGAGGCCTTAAGGTAAAACTCCCACTATATCACTATATCAGGACCAATGGATCCCATCTTAACTACTCAGCTTACCAACGAATGATCATCACTATACCCCGTAATCACCGGTATCATCCTGATCACCAAGGTATAAATAAGTATGACCTAAAGTATAACAAGTCCTACACAAGACAACTAGTATCTTAGGTCTGAAGATACTTGTACTGCCATTGCAATATGACTTGACACCAACACATGAATATAGTTATTTCCAAGTGTCTGTCTTATAGCGGTCTCCAATGTATTACCTGAATACATTCATGTGTTAACTCAAGGTACCACCTTTAGCTCGTGAGATCAGCTACTTGGATCTAATCCAAGGAGTAAACCTACACATGCTCGTTTATCTGCTTCATTGATGTTCAGTCTCAATGAAAGTATGACTAGGGATATTTAGACTATTCATAGTAACACATGTGTGCATTTCTCACACCACATAAATCCCACTATGTCCTCGCACTTTCATGCTATGAAATAGTCATGGACTTTGTCTTATCAATGCACATATATTTATATATATAATACATATATATGATACCAGTAAGATACATAAATTAATTAAACATTGATAACTAACAAAGAAGCCTTTTTTATTATTATTAATAATCTGAAACAATTTATACATTATAACTAATTAAGATATATTGCCATAATTGCTATCATGCCTAACAATCTCTCACTTACAATAGAGCCAATTGTCCATGTACTTCATGCCATACTCATTAACATGCTGGTTATGCTTAACCTAAGTCAATGGCTTCGTTATCCCCTCTAGTAGATTCTGATCCATAGGGTTGTATTCTAAGCTAATATCTTTTCTAGCTACTATCTCCTGAATGAGATGGTATTTTCTGAGTACATACCCATTTCTCTTATGAGATCGTGGTTCATTTGCCTGAGCACTAGCCCCATTGTTATCGCAATAAACCGCTATTAGATTTAAAATGTTGGACACCACACATAGATCAGTAATAAATCCCTTAAGCTAGATAGCTTGCTTAGCTGCTTCTGAAGCAACTATATACTCAGATTTAATGGTTGAATTGGCAATCGTATCTTGTTTGAAATTTTTCCAAACAATTGTCCCTCCATTTAACATAAACACATAACTTGACTGGGACTTGTAATCGTCCCTATCAGACTAAAATCTCGCATTAATGTATCCCTTCATAGAGAGATCACCTTCTCCATATACGAAAAACATATCCTTAGTCCTACCTAAGTACTTAACTTTGCTATCCTCCTACTTATTAGTGAACGACGTTCGACCCGCGAGGCGCTAACCCCATGAGATGGGGCATGGGGGTTTATGAAGAAAGATTAAATTGGGTTTAGTTCAAAAGGTGTTGCTTGAAAATTATTTTTCATGTTTAAAGACTCGAGACCTAAATCTCTCGTCTATGTTATAGAGTCATCACCCGGATCAGCTCTTCCAAGAAAATTTGGTACAACTTAGACCTGTTTGCTCAATACATAGCATAGAATAGAGACTCGGGTTTGGATGATTTACTTACTTTGTTATCATTTGAGTTAAATTACACTATGCTAGAAACCACATTCATAATGTTCGAACTAAACTAGATGTTTTCAATTTATGTTTTAGTTTACATCACATGCATAAAAAGGTAAATAAGTAAATTGCGGGAAGTAAACACGTAGGAAATTAAATCCTTCTAATCTATGGGGGATTAATTACATTTTTGGATGGGGGAGTACAAATCACCTAAATACATCAAAATCTAAAGGATACAATCGACTAAAATACATTGATATCTAATGAATATTACATTTGATTTCAAAATAAAATGCGATACGTGAAGGAAATTAAATACTAATCTAACCCTAGTCTACCTGCATCTAAAAAGGTTAGCATAAATATGGCACTTCACAAGTAGTTGTAAATATGTTCATTTTGATCTTTCACGAGACCCGAGCGGTCTAATTTAAAACATCAAGAGATTTAAAAGTTCTTCTATGTAAAAAAAGATTCATTTTATACACATAATTTATTTAATCATTTTATTAATGAAAATAACACATGCGAATATTTGTCAAATCAGTTATCCGGGAACTAGGGTTCCCTTCGTCGAGATTTTCTATCACACTCCGTAATAACACTAGCAAAAATAAATCTAAGTCCAAATAAATAGATAAAATAGTGTTATTGAGCTCATTTTGAAAGGGAAACCGTTAAAGTTGGTAAAATAATATCCTAGTGAAGGGGAACCTGCTTCAACCATTCGAACACCTTTTAGAGCGATTTCAAGTTCATAAAATCTTCAAATATACATCTTATTTTACTAAAAGACTCATATTTTAAGTCTGAATAGTCACCACTGACCCCTCCTAAACATAAAATGATGTTTGAAAATTTTCTGAATATTTTACCTATTCTACTTGGAATGCAATACTATTAACTGCATTGTTGATGTTGTTAACAACATCAGTGATGCCATTAACGATATTACAGTGAGGTAAACAAATAGTTTTTTACATTTTTGCATTTCACATCTCAAGCATATATATCAAGTGTATACAAGTTATGCATGACTCTAGGAACTCAAAGGCTTACCTTATAGCTGTGAATCCACTTCTCTAGGTCTACGAAAATCTTCGGAGAGTCTTCCTCATTTCTTCGGTTTATTTGTGATTTGGTTGATGAAAATGGTTCAAATGAAGAGTAAGAACTACTCTTAAGGGAAAAACCCATTATCTTAGTCTTAACAAGAGGAAGAAAGGATGTAATAGTCCTTTTCCTTTATGTTTAGACTTTAAAATGAAAAAACTAGAAGTCTAACTAACTTTGTACAGAAGGAGGTAAGTCTTCCAAATGTGTGGAAACACTTGCCAAAACTACTCACACCAAGTTTTATAGTGTCAGAAATCAATGAAAGTGGTTGAAGCAACTCGAAACCTCAAGGTTTGCTCACCTTCTATGCACTACTCAAGTTTATCCAAGATGTGAACTAAACATCAAACTTGCCTAAATAACCAAAATGCCCCAAGTTCATGCCCTATTCATGAACTTACAATCATAAACTTTAAACTTTCAGCAACTACAAGCTAAAAGAACCTGAACTAAGTTTCAAAATACTTAAGAACACCAAGAACACTCAAGAACACCAAAAACTCAAACTTTTCTTAGAACTCTCTTCCTTGCCTTCTCTTTGCACGAAAATGAGCTCTCCTTTTGTATAACCTTCAGCTCTCTTATTAAGGAGCTCTCTTTAATCCAAACTCAACTCTTTTAGCTTAGGCCATACTTTCCCCTTTTTTCTTTTTCTCACTTTAATCCTTATCTCATGTGAAGAGGGGTCTGTAAAATCCTAGGTAAGGTGTCTTTGATTATGTTTCAGAAAGAAATGTCTTAGCATGTGAGAGGAAGTTGGCTTTTGGACTAAAAATTATAGAGAGTGCAATTTTGATTTTGTTGCAACTCCAATATCATTAATCACATTGGGCCATATTGTTAACGATATCAACCATGTTGTTGATGACATGGCCATGTTATTAATGACATGGAATTTCAAGCCATGCTTTTTGTATTTAAATAGGCTTTAAAGTGGGGGAAGGCCCAAAGAAACAAATCAAATGATTTCCAAACGATTGTATGACCCTACAAAATGCAGAAAGCTAATAATGGAAAGAATTACAGCTTTTGAGTTGGGAGCTAAATCCCATACTCACAAGCTGTCCCTCGTGGGATCACTATTGATATGAGATCAGTATGGTCCCACGATAGTAATAGTAATGGGGTTTAGAGATGATATCTGTCTGGTCGTGGTTGGTACTACTCGGGATGGAAACTTCTTGTTGAAAGGTTTATCTTGGTGTAGCATTATCGAGGACTGGTCTCTTGATTCCCCTTGCAAATTGCCTATTCGGCAATTATCTCCCCTTGAAGGTTGATCTTTGGCTTATTGCTACCGCTAGAAGCTTTGGAGGAAGAACATTAGCCATGCGCCTCTGTTCTTTTGATCTGTAGAAAATCCATTGACCATGGAAGGGTTAGAAACAAGGTATGAACTGTAGAAAGTCCGTTGACTATAAAAAGTTAGAAACAGTGTAGACCGTAAAAAGTCTATTGACTATACAAAGCCGGGAAAGGGGTACAAATTGTAGAAAAGTTCACTGACTGTAAAAAGTTAGAAAATGGTATGAACTGTAAAAAGTTTGTTGATTGTAAAAGTTAGAAAAAGTGCAAACAGAAGAAAGTTAGTTAACTGTAAAGGTAAAAAAAAGTGCAAACTGTAGAAAGTTTGTTGACTGTAAAATGTAAAAAAAGTGTGAAACTGTAGAAAGTTTGTTGACTATAAAAGTTAGAAAAGTTGCGAACTATAGAAAGTTCGTTGATTGTAAGAAGTCAGAAAAGATGAGAACTGTAGAAAGTTTGTTGACTGAAAAAAGTTAGAAAAGATGCGAACTGTAAAAAGTTCGTTGACTATAAAAATTTAGAAAAGATGCGAAGTGTAAAATGTTCGTTGATTATAAAAAGTCATAAAAATGCGAACTATAGAAAGTTTTGTTAATTGTAAAAACACAGAAAAAGTATGAACTGTAGAAAGTTCATTGACTGTAGAAAGTCTAAAAAAGAATGTTCACTATAGAAAGCTCGTTGACTGTAGAAAGTCTAAAAGAAGAATGTGAACTGTAAAGAAGTCTGAAAAGATGTGCGAACTATATAAAGTCCGTCGATTGTAAAAAAGTCTGAAAAAATGTGCGTAATATGGAAAGTCCGTTCAATGTAAAAAGTCTAAAAAGAAGTGTGGATTGTAGAAAGTCCGTTAATTGTAAAAAAGTCTAAAAAGATGTGCTAACTATAGAAAGTTCGTTAACTGTAAAAAAAAGTCTGAAAAGATGTGCAAAATATGGAAAGTCCATTAACTATTAAAAGTCTGAAAAGAAATGTGGACTGTAGAAAGTCAGTTGACTGTAAAAATATCAAAAAAGAAATGGGGACTGTAGAAAATCCATTGATTGTAAAATTCTAAAAAGAAATGCAGATTGAAGAAATTCCATTGACAGTGAAAAGTTTAAAAAGATATGTGGACTGTAAAAAGTTTGAACAGATGTGCAGACTGTAGAAAGGCTGTTGATTGTAAAATGTCTGAAAAGAGATGTGGATTGTAGAAAGTCTTGGAAGGTATGCAGACTATAAAAAGTGTGCGGTGAATGACATTGTGAGTTGACCTCTGGTTTATTTTTACTGATGGATGAGAGCCGTTTACTTCATGCTTTTGAAAATACATCGACTATGGTAAGTTTTTGATGAAATTCTTTGTGGGATGGTTGACTATTTTGGTCTAAATTGTATGCCCCTTATGAGTTGACTTTTGGTTGACTGTGACCCTCGAAACTATTAGGGAAAGGATGAAAGTTGTGTGTTCCATGCCTTTGATGATACGTCGACCATGGTAAGCCTCTATTGAAATCCGCTGTGGGATGCTTGATTGTTTCGGTCTGAATTGTATGTCCCTTGTGAGTTGACCGGATACTTGTAAAAATGAGGAATTTTATTAGTAAATACTTAGAACGTATGTTTTAATTCCATAATTGATATTGCTGAAAGCAAAAATTTTTTCCCCTTCAATCAAGAATTAAAACATGAGAGTTCTGAGAATTTTTCTTCAAGCCCGTGATAAACATGGAAATTTGAGTTTGAGATTTTTGGGGATGTCTCAATGGCTTGCTCCATTGTTTTGGGAAGCTTTTGTGATGTTGTAATGCTGTTTGAATGAGGCCTAAGCAGGCTTGAATTTGACGAAAGTTGAAATGGCTTAATTTGGGCCATTGTCATTCTCAATTTTGATGATGTGCTGCTCTAACATCTTCTTGATACTTGTAGTTTCCTCATGTGGGGATAGAGTGTTTTTCTCATCGAAATGGCATTGCCTCGGTTTAACATTGCCTTTACCTATAAGTGACATGATGAGTATGCATGTATGAATGACTTTATGCATGAACAACATTTATCATATGATGTATGTTTATCTCTTGCAGGCATCGTTTACTTTGGAGTATTGGGCCATTCGATAATAGAAGCTTCATTGCATGAGGAACCTTTCAAAGGTTTTCAAGTTAATACCCTCCTATAATGGTGCATGAGTAACCCTAGGATTTATCTCATGGGGTATTCCATGATTGCCTTACTTTCAATGGTCGAGTTTTGTAGACATGATTCATTCAGAGTGATTATGGACATGGGTCCGGGTAGAAATTCAATTTTCTGGATGAATCAGAGCCGATTTCAAAGCCTGAATTTTGTTTGAAGAGGACCTGGAAGAGTCATTAACTTTTTAACGCTCGTTTCTTTCTTTGGTAAGACATTAGTGTTGTTAATGTTGAGCCCAAACCATGTTGGTGATGTTCACTTTGAAGTTGATAATGAGAGCTTGGAAGCTTTTGATGTGACAATCCTCTATGCGAGGGAATATTCATCCTAATATTTGGAGGAGATAGACGATTCCTTGTGCCATTTCAAGGAGGAGATGAATTTGATATTTTTTATTCTAATTTCTACCTAGACCGCCCTTAGGGGTTTTAAACCTATCAAACCTTGTTTTAATTTTTTCCTAGACTCAGGTTTTCAATTCAGCAGACTCATCTTTTCTTCTTTTCTTTTTATTGTTTTATTTTTATTAAACCATGATGTGATAGGATATTTACTTGCGATATTCTACGCATGCAAGCAATCAAGATAAACACATGCATAAAGATTCAAAAATAATAACAATTCATTGATGAACTTAACATGGGTATAAAAGTTTTAAATGATTTGAATCCTACCATCGATTAGCCATTTCAATTTTCCTAATAAATGTGCTTGCTTTTCTCTCGATGTCCTATTTTTTTTATTGAGCTACCCTTTTTAGGCTTTCAACTTAGCGAACTATTCTACTTCTATTTTGAAAAGAGGCCCTAATTTTTTCTCAACTAAAAGAGTGCTAATTGACGGGCTAATTACTTTTTTTAGTACTACTTTTTACATGATTTATTTCTTTTGTTTAGTTAGATTTAACCTTGAGCAGTCAAGAAAGGGTCATCTCCCAATGTCTCACGGGATTAACCTTTAGAAATATGAGTGTCCAAGAACAGAAGAGGAAAGACTATGCATGAATGGAATACCCTATGCCTCAAAGATAGGTTCTATCATGTATGCTATGGTATACACTCAGCCTGACTTCTCACATACATTGAACGTCATGAGAAGATTTCAATCTGACCTAAGTGAGAAGCACTAGATAGCCATTAAAACTATCCTTAAGTACTTACGTAGGACTAAGGATATGTTTTTAGTATATGGAGAAGTTGATCTCACTTTGAACGGATACACTGACGTGAGTTTTCAATCTGACAGGGATGATTATAAGTCTTAGTCAGGTTATGTGTTTATGTTAAATGGAGGGGCAGTTGTTTGGAAAAGTTTCAAATAGGATATGATTGCCAATTCAACCATAGAATCTGAGTACATAGCTGCTTCAGAAATGACTAACCAAGCTATTTGGCTTAAGGGATTTATTAGTGATCTTAGTGTGGTGTCCAGCATTATAAATCTAATAGCGGTCTATTGTGATAGCATTAAGGCTATGCTCAAGCAAAGGAACCACGGTCTTATTAGACAAACTGACATGTACTTAGAAAATACCATCTTATTCAGGAGATAGTAGCCAAGAAAGATATAAATTTAGAATACATCCCGACGGATCAAAATCTAGCGGATGGGCTAACTAAGCCATTGACTCAAGTTAACATAACCAACATGTTAACGAGTATGGCATGAGGTACATGGGCAATTGGCTCTAGTGCATGTGGGAGATTGTTAGACATGATGTATTCCCTAAAGGCAATTAGGGTGACATATCCTTATCAGCTATTATGTACAAATAGTTTCGAATTATTATTAATAATAATTAAGGCAACTTTGTTGGTTATCAGTGCTTTCTGTTTATTTATGTATCTCGCTAGTATCATAAATATAGTATTAAATATGTATATGCACATTGATGAGATAAATTCCATGACTACTTCATAGCGTAAAACTGTGAGGAGATAGTGAGAGCTATGTGGTGTGAGAACTACACATATGTGTTACTATGAATAGTCTAAATATCCCTAGTCATAGTTTCATTGAGACTGGACATCAATGGAATAGACAAACTAGCATGTGTAGGCTTACTCCTTATCCCAAGCAGCCGATCTCACGAGCTGAAAGTGGTACCTTGAGTTAACACATGAATGTATTCGGATAATACATTGGAGACCTCTATAAGATAAACACTCGAAAATAACTATATCCATTTGATGGTGTCATTTCTTATTGTAGTAGCAGTACAAGTATCCCCAGACCTGAGATATTGGTTACCTTGTGTAGGAGTTGCTATACTTCGTGTCAAACTTATTCATACCCTGGCGATTAGGATGACACTGGTGATTATAGGTATAGTGATAATCACATGTTGGTAAACAGAGTAGTCAAGATGGGATCGATCACTCCTATTATAGTGATATAATGGGAGATGTACCTCAGGTCCCCTTATTGAAGTGGCAGACTCATAAACCTCTAATCAGAGTATAAGATTGATAGAATGGTTTTCTAATTAATCTTGATACTTATTGGTCGAGTGTTGTTCTTTGTGAACAAGTCTAATTGATAGAACGAGTTACTAGCAGGCTGCAAGCTTGGGCTTGCCTTGCTAATAGGCCCGCGAGTTAGCCCGTGGGTCATTATGACCCACACGGCTAACCCGTTAAGGTGGGATGGGATATTCTAATCCCACCTAGTGTTAGAGGGGGAGTCTAACACTCCCCCTTTTCCCTATATATAAGCCTCCCCTCTCATTATTCTCAATAAACACACACTTCAGCTTAGCTTTTCTCTTTGAGTTCCACATCTCTCTCTTCATTCGCTGTGCGAGATCGTCTGCGAGTTTCTCCAAATAAACAAAGAATTCTTTTGAAGGCTCTTTCTAAAGTGAGCCTTCTCAGTTTATTTTCGGGTTGATCTTCGAGCAGTCTAACAACTATTGTTTACTAACGGGTTCTTCCTCAATGAGGTTTTGATCAGTGAAAATCTGTGTAGATCAATCATAGAGGCTCTCCTAGTTTGGAAGCTCGTGCTAATGAAGTTCTTCTGAATTGTTCTAAGGGAACATAATCACTAAAAGAGAGAAAGCACACATCAACTGGTAATGCTCTAAACTTAGATGCTATGTTTCTTTTATAAGCTTTATAAACCTAAAAGCATATATGGAACGTTTTAACCTAGATTATATCAATCATAGCATGATAAGGAGATCCTTAAGTTAATTTAAGTTTTAAATTCTACCTTGCAATGTTTGCATGTTCAATTACTGTCTTGATTAACCAGTAACTAAACGCATAACAAAAATAATATTCTTAGTAACAACAGGAATATAATAGGAATTGTTCAAAATTAAAATAAGGCTACTAGGTAAACGAAGGCTATATGTCTCTACAACTGTTGCAACAACCCGTGTTCCATTTCCAACTATTAGGTCCATTTCCCTTTTTGCAAGCCTCCTACTATTCCGCAACCCCTACACAGAAGTATAGATATGAGTACCACAACCAGTATCCAATACCCATGTAGACTCATAAGGAAATGTAGAGAAACTCTCTATCATGAACATACTTGAAGAAGATGCCTTACTTGGCTTCTTCTTCAGTAGTTTAGAAATCTGAGCTCTTAACTCGCATTTCCTTTCACCAATTTTAATGAGTCTTCTCTTGACCTTAAAAGCCCTTGACTTTCTTATCTTTTGATCCTCAGCAACAAGTTGATTTTCAAGTTTATTTCTAAATTGAATATCATATTGTTCCAATAATTCTACCATTTCGGAATAATTACACTGATCCCCGATGCCATAGAAATTTGTTATGAAACAGTCATGCCTTTCTAGTAGACCTTTCAATACAATCTGTTTCAAGGCTTCTTGATCATAAGTAACTCCCTTTTTCCTTAACTATTCAGAGTTATCATAAACAGTCATGGAAAACTCAACTATTGAGGTGTCAGCCCCTTGACTTGTATACAACATGAATATCTCGGGTTCATACAAGCTGCACAATCATAGACTCCAAGTCCATATTTTTCTACACATTCCTGTACATCGGAAGCATAGTGTTAACCATGAAATTCTTTGCGAAATCACAGTCTCTTTTGTCCTTCATATACTCATCTATTTGATAAATGAAAGGATCTTATCTAGGTTGATCGGGATATGGATTATCTAGTACATAATCCAAACCAAGGCTCTTAAGGAACTTCGTCACACTCTCTAACCACTCATGAAAATTATCTCCTTTATAAAATTTGTTACCAAATGGTTGCTTTATCAGTGTTAGTGTTCATATTCAACCTAGATATAAGATAGAAATCATTCAGACATTAGTACATGTACATGCATTTAATATAATTTCTTTAATTAAACACATAATTCCTACTATTTTCTTAACATTCAAATAACTTCTTCTATTTAAATTCGAGAAATCTGGTCTAATCAATTTTCCTTGGTATATAGCATCCAAAGCCACTCTTCATAACCCTCTCCATAGCAGGTCAAGCCATAACAAAACAACCATGGTTGGAACCCGTCCATTTGCATCCCATGCAATTGCTAATCTAATTGAGTTCTCTTTCTCGAGACGTGCATACCCTATTGTACGAATCCTCAAATATGTCTCCAATCTAGCATTAGCCCCACTAACATGGACAACAAACCCATTTTGGTTAAAGCATTAACCCCATCTAGTCTCATGACCAAATACATGTTAAGGGAAAGCATGTTGTACATGTCCTTACATCCGTTAATAAGGTTCATATCATGACTTATGATGGGAAGACAATCTACTACCTTAATATTGTTGTAGGGATTTTATTAGTGCAGCTGGTCTCTCCCTATTCTAGGTATTATACAAGGGATATGATTATGATAATAATAATTCTGGGCTATTTGTAATTATTAGTCTAAGGGAACATGCTCAAGAATGGTACATCATAATCATTCTATTATGCCAAGAATACACATAGCATGTAAAACAAGCAAGGTCCATGGTTAAGTTCTTTCACCTATCTTTATAAGTTTTAATTTTAACAACTTAAACCATGTTTGTAAAACCATATACGGAATCCAATTCCATACTAGAAATTGACTAAGTCATAAAAGTCCCTTGGGTACTTTTAAATCTAATAGTGATGGAGATTTCCAAGTAAGAGAGGCCCCCTTAAAGTGAATGAGCAGCCAAGTCCAATCCTTGCAAAAATAACCACAGGCACTTTGACTCATTGTACCACAGACAACTATGATTTAAAGATTTCCTTCTTCAACTGAGTGAAGTACGCGATGACCCTCAATTTAAAGCATTTACACGTGTGGTAAAACATTGCTAATTTATATGATAATCACCTATACTATTATGAGCGGGCGATATAGAGCGGTGGGCCGAGAGCGCGTGGGATCATAGGCGCGGTCCACTGGGGTGTCTGAAAAGAAAGAAGAAAAAGCATCGGGTCTAGGACCCGAGAAAAAGATTTGAAAGAGAAAAAGGTGAAAAACGTTTAAGATCGGTTTGAACCCGAATCCGCCATCTCTTAGTGTGGAGTCACCACCTGGATTAGCTCTTTCTAGGAATTAGAGTCCTGTGAGGCTTAATGTCTGGGGGATGGCCCACCAAGATACAGAGATTCGGGTCTGGGATAAGTTGCTTATTTCTTAAGTGATCACAATATATTACATCTACAGAAAACCGTTTTCTTTTAATTGTGCATATTCGCACTTAGTTCATTTTCGAAGTTTAGGTGCATGATTCACGTATCGCAGAATAATAAATCATTCACAAAATTGAAAAATAAACCATCCACAAAACAATAAGTAAATGCGGAAAGTAAATGCGATAAGTAAAATTACAAGGCTTTCAAAAATTGGGGGATGCAACCGCCCGCTACCCTATTAATTACATTTTCTGTAACATATGTGCAATACCCGAAGGAAAATAAATCCTAAACACACATCTAGCCTGCATCCACAAAGGTTAGCACAGGGGATATATCACATATGCTTGATTTGATTTTGGCGAGGCCCGTATGGCCTAATTAAAACATCGACGATTTAAAGTTGTTAATTTAAATAAAAACAGTTCATTTTTATTTACACGTATGTTGGTCAATTTTATTAGTGAAAATGACCACATGGCAAAAGGTGAGGTCTGTTATCCGGGAATATATTTTATTCCCTTCGTGGGGGTATTCTAATACAAAAATTAAAAAGAAATAAAAGAAGAAGAAGAAGAGAATTACAACATTTACAATAAAAGGATTCCTAGTTTCACATGTAGAAAGAAATTAAGAAGAAAAGGAGGAGCACAAAATAAGCAGCTCTAGGAACTCATAGGCTTTACCCTTTTGGCGTGTCCGTTTGATCCCCGGGAGCGTTTCTCGTTCGTTTTTGTTTAATTGAAAAGGTTGATGTAAAAGTCCTAAAATCTTAGTTTAATTCTTGGAGTTTTGGTGTAATTTAATTGGAAAAAAGAATTGGTTGGTTGGAAAATAAAGTGTTTATTTATCCAAAAGATAATCAGACTCGGGTTCTGAATTTATTTTAGACTCGAGGATATCTGAGGATTTAAGAAGAAAAGATGAAGAAATTTTATAAAAAGATGAAGAAATTTGAGATCCAAAAGTGTTTTAGATCCAAGAAAAAGTTAGAAGAACGTAAGAAATATTGTTTTTATTTTTTTTTTCTGAAAGAGAGGATTTTTCTCTCTGAATTTTCGGGCCCCGTGTACAGAAAAAGACCAGACTATTTCTACATAGGCGGGCGAGGCTGCTTGCCTCTCCCGCGAGGCTGCCTCGCCACCGGGATTCCGTCACCTTCATTTTTTTTATTTTTTTTATTTATTTGTTTATTATTTTTTTGTATCTAAAACGTCCGAGGAGGATTCCCATTTGAAGATCATCGGATGGTCGAAAATCCTATGATTCGAGGATAAATATCCCAAAAAGCCGTCATCATTGAACGTGCGAGCTGGTACAAAATCTCATGCTCACAGTTGCCCCTCGTGTGATAATTGCTGGTTGTATAACCAGTATTATCACACGAAAAGAGTGGAGGGATTGAGAATATACCTGACTGGTGCGGCTAGCGACTTCTTATTCCAAATTGGTGATAACATAGGCCTTCCTTTCTGGCGCTGTGTCTTCATGGGGTTGTTCCTCTCCTTCTTCAGAATCCCTTAGGTGTTTGATGCCCCTTATGGGCGGGTCGACCATTTCTTTCTGTGACGTCCCTGTTGTGGTCGGCAACCATTTCATTCTTCGGTTGAGACTATTTCATTCTTCAGTAATTGAGATAACCGTTTCCTTCTTCGGTTGTGTTTTGACCTGCTTCCTGTAACAAATCATAGAAAAGGATAATGTTAATACATTTTTATGATAAATGTTTTATTTATTGATTGAGTTTATGTGAAGCAAAAATTTTTTCCCCTTCAATCAAAAATTAAAACATGAAGAATAAACAAGTTTAATAGAAATTCGAGGATGTCCCGAGAACCACTCCGTTGTAGGAGGCTTTTGTTGCAATGTTGACTTTAGGCTTGAGTGGGTCATCATCTTGCTTGTAGATTCCTCATGTGGAGGTGGAGGCATCTTCTTTACCTGTAAATGACATGATGCGAATGTTATGTACGCATGTTTTTATGTATGAACAATATTTATCATATGATGTATGTTCATCTGTTGTAGGTGTCAAGTGCTTCATTTGTTGAAGAGCCTTCTCTCGTGCATGGTTTCCCCTATGACTTTTCTTGTTAGGGATTCCATGGACGACTCCCTCAAAGCGACAACCATGGGTTCGTTGAATCAGATTCTAGTTCATAGCTTGGATCTGATTTGAGGAAAGTTCGGATGAATCGTTGATTCCGCGTTGTGTCAATGATGATGTTCCATACCGTTCCGAAGAAGAGATGATGAATTTGATATTTCTTTGGTTCTAAGTTTTGCATAGATCGCCCTTACGGGTTTTCAATCTATCGAACCTTGTCTTAATTTTTGCCTGGACCGCCCTTTCTGGTTTTCAATCCAGCAGACTTACTTTTCTTTTTTCTCTCTTTTATTTGGATATTTATTTGTGACATTCTACCATTGACATGCAAGCAATCAAGATAAACATATGCATAAAGATTCAGCAAAAAATGACAATTCATTGATGAACTTAACAGGGGTATAAATGTTTCAAATGATTCGACTCTTGCCATCAATTAGCCTTTTCAGGTTTTCTAACCAATGTTGTTCTCTCGATGTCCTAAGTTTTGCCTGAGCAGCCCTTTTCGGGTTTTCAACTCAGCGGACTACTCTTTTTGTGGTTTGAAAAGAAACC
>CATIWQ010215404.1:0-16730 GCA_949673415.1 Euphorbia schlechtendalii
TCTTAGTTAGATAGTTGCAGTTGTATATCATTCTTTTGTACTCTGCTCAAGTTCATATGGTAACTAGATTCCTTGTGAAGTAGCTAGGTTATAAAGGTTGCAACTTTACATGAAGTTAAATTGCATTTAATTGCTGAAGTAGAGGACTCCCTTCAATCCAATTTATGTAGCTCATAATTGAAGTTTAAAAATTAATTTATTTAAAAAAATTTGAGCATTTGGCTCCTTATTCTGGACAGTTATTATAAAAGAACCGTCCGTATTGCTCATTACGGACGGTTTTTATGTAAGAACCGTCCGTATTGCTCTAAACCGGAGCACTCCGGTATGTTAGACAGCATTCCGGACGGTTCTCTTCAAAGAACCGTCCGGAATGCTCATTATTCCGGACGGTTTACAACCGTCTGCATTAGTTCTTGAGCAATCGCGTTGCGACTTGTGGGGACGGTTCAAAACCGTCCGGAAAAGCCCAAAATAATCGTCCCCAAAAGCCCTTTTTGTACTAGTGAATTTTTCTCTAATTGCACATGTTAACTTCTGATGAAGAGAGAAAAATGACATATTTGAAAAGTCAAAACAAACTAGAAAGTGACATGTGGCATTTAGGGAGCAAATTGGTGGTTTTTTACAAGTTAAGGGGGGTAATCGGGTGGTTTTTAAAGTTCAGGAGGTTATTTAGCTTTTGAGGTTAAGTTCAGTAAGCAAATCATTCATTAAGCCATAGATAAATGAAAATAAATAGTAAAAATGTAAGTTATGGTGATTTTATTTTAATAAAGTAAATCTTACTTTGTCTCTCATCATCGTTGGATCAATCTTTATACCATTTATCAAATGATAATAAGAGGTAAAGATAGGGATGTCAATGGGGAGGGGATTATCCGAAACCTGTGGTATACGAACCGATGGGTTTGGGGAAAAATCCTAAAGTTTTCACTCACGGGGATGGAAATGGGGAAAATTATACAGCCTGGTTGGAAAGGTGGGCGAATTTAGGTAGAGCCATACCCGCCCCATGAGGATTCCCGACCCGTCCGGAATAGATCCCCGTGAAAATACCTGGTATTATATATATATTTATATATGTGTGTGTGAAAGTATTAACTATTTTTTTATAAGAAAAATATAAACTATGTTATTTATTCTCTAGTTAGTGAGTGTTTAAAATATTATTTTAAATGATGTTTTTTTATTAGCTACGGTTTACCTTTTTAATATGAAAATGAAGAATGTTTGTATATATTAAATTTCATCACTTGAAATTTAATTGTTGGGCGGGGATTGCCCGATATCTGTAGATACCTGTATAGGTGTGAAAAAATCTCCAAAAAACTAAATGGGAAATCTCCGAACCCGCACCCGAAAAACATTGGGTGCGGGGAATGGTGCTACCTATACCAAACCTGACCTATTGACATCCCTAAGTAAAGAAATGAAGATTTTGTTATTGACAAATTCACCATAAAATCAATAGGAAAACAAAACAAGAGCATATTTAGTAATTATACATATAAATTTATCTACTGTCATGATTGATTTATAGATTTGATAATATTTTAACGATGGAAAATTAGTTAGTATTTTTTAACATTTTTTGTTACTTATATATTTTGAAAATATACAATTTAAATCTATAAGAAAAACAAACAATCTTTTGTATTGTTAAAATTATAGAAAATAGACAATTTATAATAATATCATTTTCAAATTTTTTTTTCTATCTTATTGACTCATTAACATGCATTTTAATCAAATAAACAATATTCAATATTTAACATGACAAATCATATTGGAAGAGATAAATAAATTATCTACTGGAGAGTTATTTTTTTTAATTCAATGTCTATTTATGCTTATGTTAAGAAAAATTATAGAATAAAACATCTACTATAAATGTTTTTAGAGACAAGGTTTGGGAAGACAAAATCTTACAATATTATAATTGTTGTAAATAATAAGAATCAACAAGAATATACAATAGATGAATAGATAGAGAAGTAGATAATAACAATGATGGAGAGATAGTATCATATATTTTCATTATTCTTCTTATGTAAAGTTTTACAACAAACCTATGTTTATAGGCATAGACCAAGAACAACACGTTGTCTGCACGAGTTCGCTCTTTCGGTTTATCGACAAGAGTATTGTTAAGATATTTTGATGAACAAAATTGTGATGGTGATGTGTATTACAAAGATACATATAATTTTAATTAATGATGGAGTTTTTCTTTCTTTCTCCAATTTCATTATATTTTTATTGTTATTAATTCGTTAGAATAATTTTGTTGACAGAATATACGCATATGAGGAATAATGTTTCGTTCAATAATGGATTGCATCGTTCAGTCCAATTCATCAAGATTTGGTGAAGTCATTATGAGTTTTTTATTGAATTAATTTTGAGTTTTTAACAATATTATATGTTGTAATATTATGTGAAAAATCAAAACTGTAATAGTTGATTATTGAAGGTCCTGAAGATCTTTTGTAATATGTTTACAATTTCAAATTAATACAAACGTGCTAGCAATTTTTCAACTGAAGTGAAAATATAATATCGATAAATGATTTCCACCCGAAGTGGAAGAGTAAAATTGATGAATGATTTTCACTTGAAGTGGAAAAATATTATTTTTGAACAGTTTTCACTTGAAGTGGAAGATAGATTTGATGGATAGTTTTTATCCGAAGAAAAAAAACCAATTAACAATTTTCACTCAAAGCGAAAAATCAAATTGATTATTAGGTTTCACATGAAGTGAAAAAAGCGATATTGATGATTGATAATTCATTAAAAGTGAAAAATCAATTTGATGATAATAATAATCACCGAAAGTGAAAAATGAAAAAAAGATTGAGGTCAATTTATATATGGTAAATATATTAAATATTATGTATGAAAATGATTGAAAAAGAAGGGTTACCTTGATATGGGGTAGCATTAAATTGATAAAGGCTTTGTAAGAGCCCGTAATAATGTATCAATGGGGAAATGTAAAATTCTCTTGAAGAGTCAGTATTACGGTATTAAGACAAAGAAAAATTGTTGAGTGCTCTAGAAGAGCAACTATTATTGAAAAGCTCTTGAACAAGCCATGTTGATTTCAAAAGTAAAAGTATATATAAATAATGCATTATTTCAACAAAATTCTCAGAAAAATTATGCATCTCATAAATTAATATTATATTAAAATTATGAGTGAAAACATTAAAGAATATTTATATGTTTTAAACATAACTCAGTGTATATTTTAAATATAAATCGAAAGTTTATAGATTGAGATACTTAATTTGGCATAATTGACTAAGTTATTATGGTTCAACAATGATGAGAAAAAATGTACGAATGAATTAAAGAATATGAAGTTACTTCATGTTCTTTGGTCGCAATGAAAAGTGATATAAAAACCTTCCACAAGTAAGGTCGGGATTGAATTTCTAGTATTTTAAAATACATATTATTTGACATATGTGAACCAATTCATCCGCAATATAAACCACTTAATTGATAATGTAAATATACTTCCGGAAAAAGTACAATTATATGAAGTTGATGTTTGAATAAAATGGTCACATGTATGTTTTTTATGTAAGTTGAGATTAAAAGTTGAACATGTCGTCAATTGATTGCACGATCTTTGGTTATGTGAACAATATTTCCTATAGTGGTGTGGAAATATATAATGATACATGTAACTATTTTTATATGTTTAAGACCAAGCTAAAATAATTTGTTCCCTACAATTTGTTTTTTTGTCATATTGATACTATTTCTCATCTATGATTTTTTTTAATATGAATCCAATAAATAATTAAGTATTTTAACACTTTCATTCATTGCAAGAATTGCAGATTGTAAATTTGACGTAAACATTTTTTCCAAAATTAGGGGGAGAAAAGGAAATTTTGGAAATCAGATTTTAATATAATGTTTCAATGTCAAATAATATTGAAATATTGAAGAATAAATTTGTAATAGCACTATGTAACACGCATGAAGCATGAATAACCAATTGGTTTAGAAAATAAAAATTCTCATAATAGATTGTTGACAATTAAATTCCCGTTGAGAATTAGCGTACTAATATAAATACACTTCTCATAGAAGTACCAGCACCTAAAGTGCAAACACCCAAAGTTTTAAAAAGAAAAATTAATTATATTAGTACTTATAAGATATGGAATGGATATAAAATTATTTATATACCATATTTTGGCTGTAACGTGACAATGAAAATATGAATCGAATTTATGGTATATTTAAGAATGTCAAGCAAGATGTTGTTGGCAAAAATAGAAGGATATAGTTCAAGCAGAAGTAATTCTCTTGAAAAATTTTGAAAAAGTCCGGGCATATAGTTCGATCATCATAAGAGGTGAAACCAATGAGATATATATTACTATTTTTATCTACATATTGCATAATCTCAATTTTTATTTTTTTTATTTTCGTATTCATATTATTTAATTGAGTTGCAAAGATTTACGTATTATTTAAAGCAGATTAGGTTATGTGGTAAATCAATAATTAAAGAAGATCATCTTGTGAAAATTTATGAAGATATTGTCTGTATTGCTAACTGAAGGAATGCTTTATTAAAGGAAATAGAACCAAACATATATCACTCAAATTCTTTTATGCTCGTGATCTCATGAAGACTGGTCAATTTGACATTCATAAGGTTAGATCAAGTGACAATCAAATCGATCTTTTTGCCAAGTTACACGTGCTTCTATTTCAAAAGATATGTACTTGATATTGGGATGCATCAGCTCGAGGATATCTTCTGACCATTGTGTTTTTAGGGGAAGTAAAATCGCATACATACATACATACATACATATATACACACATACATACATACATACATACATATATTGTATTATTTTTCCTTCACTAATTTTTTGTCCCGTTGGGTTTTCCTTAGTAAGGTTTTAACGAGCCATATTTAGATTGCATAGTAATATTATGGCGAAGAGGGAAAGTAAACTCTGCACTCTTTTTCCCTTAACCAAAGGTTTTGTCCCACTGGGTTTTCCTCGGTAAAGTTTTTAACGAGGCAGTGTCTCATTCGCGAAAATGGACATCAAAGGAGAAGTGTTGTAAATATATGTTGTAAATAACATATATAGTTAATTGTATTGATGTCCATTAACCCTCTATTTATGTATATTTATATGTGTGTAACTTGTATCTCTACAAGTATTTAACATTTGCATATAAATATAAGTTTATTGAACACAATTCATAAGAAGTATAATAATACAATAATACAATACCAATATTTTCTCTCTATATATCTTGTTCTCTACTTTTCTATGTATTAATGTAATGTATATTCTTATCGATTCATTGTACTTACAATAATAATGAATTTATTGGAAGATTGATCACCTTTTATCATGCAAACATTTATAATTTTCTATTAAAGACATTATATATTTACTATTTAGTAACAAATCTTATTTTTTTTCGAAGAAAAATGCTATCTTAATATAAATTTCTATTACTTTATTTTTTTAAATATTAAATATTATTTTGCATTTAGTAATAACTGAACTCAAATTTGATTGCAATCTGTGCAAGGCCTTTATTGATCACATAGGCCGCGGACATATTTGAAATTCGGATGACGGAATCTCATTGAACTAAAGATTGACTAATTAGTTAGGAAAGCATGATAGTATTTTATGAAGGCTATTATAATATTTTTCTTTCTTACTTCATCAACAAAAAATTTTTTCGTGCCAAAACTATATCACACTATATGTGTGACAATGCCATTGCTTTGTATTATATTTTCCATCAAATTTTTAAATGAAATTCAGTATTTATATAACTAGCAAATATACCGATGTAATATTGCTAAAAAAAAGACATAATGTATCTTGAACCCCTGAACTTGTCCCTAAACTTCGGATTTCCCCCTGAATTTTGAAATGTTCTCAATGCCCCCTTGAACTTGTTCCTAAACTCCGGATCACCCCCCTAAATTTTGAAATGTTTTCAATGCCCCCCTGAACTTGTCCCTAAACTCTGGATTCCCCCCTGAACTTTGAAATGTTCTCAATGCCCCTCTGAACTCGTCTAAACATTCTCCAACACCCACTCAAGCCAACATGGCAAGTTGCGTGAGTGGACCAACAAGCATGAGCATGTGAATGAAAAAATATATTTAAAAAATTAAAAAAGAAATAGATATCTTAATGTTAATATTCTAACATTATAAAAATCCAAATCCCTGAATCGTTCTTCATTTATTTAACACCAGAATCTGATTTCTCTTTACAAATTCTTATTAATGAATGAGGAATACAAAACTGACAAAAACATTTTTTTTGAAAGAGAAACGATGAAAACTTTAATAAAGGGGAGTTCAAATTTATTGAATTTTGATTTTTCTTTATTTTGATTTTTCTTTCATTAAATGACAATTCAAATTTGGATTTTAATTTCGTAATTTGAATTCTATTTATTAACTGACATGGAGAATACGTGGAATGATTTTTTCAATTGAACTTCCACGTCATCGTGCATTTTTTACAAACACAAGATCAAACGTGGTCAAATCAGATAGAGGGATGATGGAGTGCGATTTAGTCAAGTTTAGGGGGAAATTAAGAACGTTTAGACAAATTCAAGGGGGCATTGAGAACATTTCAAAGTTCAAGGGGGAATCAGGAGTTTAGGGACAAGTTCAGGGGGGACATTGAGAATATTTCAAAGTTCAGGGGGGAATCCGGAGTTTAGGGACAAGTTTAGGGGGACATTGAGAATATTTCAAAGTTTAGGGGGAATTCGGAATTTAGGGACAAGTTCAGGGGGTTCAAGATGCATTAGGCTTAAAAAAAATATCAATGTAATAAGCACAAATTTACTAATAAATTATTTATTTTATAAGTTATTAAATATTTTTCTAATTTTTATAAAAAATATATATTTTTTTTTATTAAAAAAAACCAAACATCCTTCAACTCTATCTAACCTAAAAGCGTAACTTTCCCAACCGAGGCTATACATTGGGTCACTCTCGTATACAAAATCAGTTGACCAACTATGATATATATATATATATAGGACCCACAAGTCAATAATATTTCTCTTTTTATCTCATGGTTAAAGTGTCCTACATTTTGTTACGGAACACCCTACAATCATGATTGTCAGTCCTTTACGGCGTAAGATTGATGAACATCCAACCGTCAGTATAAACTTATAAATATTAGTATCATAGAGCGTGTAGTGTGCGATGATACCCGAAATAATTTGTAAAAAATGAAACTTTTGTTAATTCAAGTCTAGCTTCACGTCCGCGTAGCCTTTCTTCTTCTTCCCCTTCCTTTCCAGTGCTTGCTAGGGTTAGAGTGCCGCCTTTTCACTCTTTCCGATCTGCCCTCATAGTTATTCATCAGTTCCGGTTGCGTTCTCAGGTACTTGTTGCTGATTTTAGTTCTATCTGTTGATTCCTTTTAATTTGAATACTGGATCTGCAGATCTCATTGCGATTTTACAGGATCTCTTAGTTCCTAGTATTAATGTATATTATTGATCTGATATCTACTATTGATTCTTTAAAATTCTGTTAATTACTGATTGGATAACATAATAGCTATAAGTTTTGAAGTAGATAAGTATTCCCGGAATTTCTTTTATTGTTTGATGACTGTACCGTAATATAGTTTTATCACCTGATTGAGTATTTAGCGAGTTTGGCTTTTGTTTCTCAACATGGCTATTTGATCCGAGTGGTATCAATTGTTGAATTCTTCGTTGCCTGATAGTTTTTTGTACTGTACGATTGGATAATCTTACTCTTAAGGGGTGTGAGATGATAGATACAACTTTTTAGGGTTTCCGTTTGTTTTTGAATAAACAAGGATTGGTTGGCTAGTTAGTGAAAATATCTTACATAAGAATTTGAGAAAGCTATTAGAATGTGAGAAGGGGTTGATAAAAGTTTCATCTTCTGTTAGGTTTTGTTGTGGATGTATCATGTATGTTGTATGGACACAATTGTAACTTGTAGTGGTTTGTGATACTGAATATCTTTCATCTGTAACTTTCAGGTATACTATGGCTATGGAGGTTACCCAGGTGCTTTTGAATGCACAATCAATAGATGGAAATGTGCGGAAGCATGCAGAGGAAAGTTTGAAACAATTCCAGGAGCAAAATTTACCTGGTTTTCTGTTATCATTGTCTGCGGAATTAGCTAACGATGAGAAACCTGTTGATAGTCGTAAATTAGCTGGTTTGATATTAAAGAATGCATTGGATGCCAAAGAACAGCATAGAAAATTTGAACTAGTTCAGAGATGGTTGTCACTGGATGCTGCTGTGAAGAACCAGATAAAGGCATTTTTACTCAAGACTCTGTCCTCTCCAGCATCTGAAGCTTGGTCGACGGCATCTCAAGTAATTGCGAAAATTGCAGGCATTGAGCTACCGCAGAAGCAGTGGCCTGAGTTGTTAGGATCACTTTTGTCTAATATTCACCAGCTGCCTGCTCATGTGAAGCAAGCAACCTTGGAGACTCTTGGATATCTGTGTGAGGAAGTCTCTCCTGATGTTGTGGATCAAGATCATGTAAATAAAATTCTCACTGCCGTAGTTCAAGGCATGAATTCATCTGAAGCTAGCATGGATGTCAGGCTTGCTGCTACCCGGGCACTTTACAATGCTCTAGGCTTTGCTCAAGCGAATTTTAGCAATGATATGGAACGCGATTATATTATGAGAGTTGTATGCGAGGCTACTTTGTCTCCAGAAGTGAAGATGAGACAAGCAGCTTTTGAATGCTTGGTCTCAATATCATCGATGTACTATGAAAAAATTGC
Organism: Euphorbia schlechtendalii; assembly: GCA_949673415.1. Lineage (NCBI taxonomy): Eukaryota > Viridiplantae > Streptophyta > Magnoliopsida > Malpighiales > Euphorbiaceae > Euphorbia > Euphorbia schlechtendalii. Next base: position 8,844 of record CATIWQ010215404.1, read on the forward strand.
TCCATACATGCAAGACATCTTTAGTATCACAGCAAAGGCTGTGAAAGAAGACGAAGAACCTGTGGCTCTTCAGGCAATTGAGTTTTGGAGTTCAATCTGTGATGAAGAGATAGATATATTGGAAGAATATGGGGGTGATTTCACTGCAGATTCTGATATCCCGTGTTTTTATTTTATCAAGCAGGCACTCCCTGCTCTTGTTCCAATGTTGTTGGAGACTCTCCTTAAGCAAGAGGAGGATCAGGATCAGGAAGAAGGGGCTTGGAACATTGCAATGGCCGGGGGCACATGCCTGGGCTTGGTTGCACGCACTGTGGGAGATGATATTGTGCCACTTGTTATGCCATTCATTGAAGAGAATATAACGAAACCGGATTGGAGGCAAAGGGAGGCAGCTACATATGCATTTGGCTCGATCTTAGAAGGTCCTTCCCCAGACAAGTTGACACCAATTGTTAATGTTGCTTTGAACTTCATGCTCACTGCTCTAACCAAGGACCCCAATAATCATGTGAAAGACACTACCGCTTGGACTTTGGGACGAATATTTGAATTTTTGCATGGTTCCGCTGTTGATACATCCATTATTACACAGGCAAATTGCCAACAGATAATTACTGTTTTACTCCACAGCATGAAAGATGTGCCAAATGTGGCTGAGAAGGCATGTGGTGCCCTCTATTTCCTTGCTCAAGGTTATGAAGATGCTGGCCCGGCTTCTCCTCTTACTCCGTACTTCCAGGAAATTGTGCAGGCTCTTCTAACTGTTACTCACAGAGAAGATGCTGGGGATTCCCGGTTGAGGACTGCTGCTTATGAAACTCTAAATGAAGTTGTGAGGTGCTCAACTGATGAAACAGCTCCGATGGTGTTACAGCTAGTGCCTGTAATCATGCAAGAGCTTCACAACACTCTTGAGGGGCAGAAGCTTGCATCAGATGAGAAAGAGAAACAGAGTGAACTGCAAGGCCTTCTTTGTGGGTGCTTACAAGTCATCATTCAGAAGCTGGGGTCATCTGAGCCCACTAAAATAGTATTCATGCAGTACGCTGACCAAATAATGGGGCTTTTCCTGAGAGTGTTTGCTTGCAGAAGTGCAACCGTTCATGAGGAGGCAATGCTCTCAATTGGGGCCCTTGCCTATGCAGCAGGTCCTGATTTTGCAAAATACATGCCAGAATTTTATAAATATTTGGAGGTGGGTCTTCAGAATTACGAGGAGTATCAAGTTTGCGCTGTTACTGTTGGTGTTGTGGGAGATATCTGCAGGGCTTTAGAGGATAAAGTCTTACCTTATTGCGATGGGATTATGACACAACTACTCAAGGATTTATCAAGTAACCAGTTGCATCGATCTGTAAAGCCTCCGATATTCTCTTGTTTTGGTGATATCGCATTGGCAATAGGGGAGAATTTCGAGAAGTATTTGATGTATGCCATGCCCATGCTCCAGAGTGCTGCAGAATTGTCAGCCCGCACAGCTGTTGCTGATGATGAGATGATTGAATACACAAATTCACTGAGAAATGGTATTTTGGAGGCTTATTCAGGAATCCTTCAAGGGTTTAAGAACTCTCCTAAAATGCAACTCTTGATTCCTTATGCACCCCACATCCTTCAGTTTTTGGATAGCATATACATGGAGAAAGACATGTAAGTTCTTCTAAGTAAACCTTGTCTTTTCCCCCCTGAAATGCATTCTTATTGGCTATTGTCGATGATAATTGTTATTCACGTCTTTGCAGGGATGATGCAGTTATGAAAACAGCAATAGGAGTCCTTGGAGATTTAGCAGATACATTGGGAAGCAACGCAGCCTCTTTGATTCAGCAATCTCTTTCTGTCAAAGACTTTTTGAATGAATGCTTGTCATCTGATGATCACATGATCAAGGAATCTGCTGAATGGGCCAAGCTGGCCATCAGTCGCGCCATTTCTGTTTGAGGTTTTAGCTTCTCCGCAATTTTTTTTCCTTTCATGCATTTGGGTCTCTCGAGTCATGGTCCGAGTCGCATTTGTGTCAGGTTGTCTGCCATTTTCAGACAACATCATCCGTCATTCAAGTCATCACTAACTTGCATCAGCATCATGTTTCTGTCGAAGGCGTTGGGGGTAGTGATTGGTTTTTGACATGGTATATGTCAGTTAAAGGCTCCTAAAGCACAAAGGTCGGGCACAGAAAAAAGGTCGGGCAGCACCGGATCAGAAATACGGTCAGGTGCCCGAGCTGCTGGTGGTTATACCTAGAGTGCTTCTAGGGCTGTCGGAGTGGAGCGCTGCAGCGAGTTAATCGAAATTTTGTGACACTTGAAGACCACCCAATTGCCATTGCCACATACAACATTTAAAAAGACCCTCAATTTATTACATATTTTTTTCCCAACACCCGCATCATATTTTTTTATTTTCATGTCCGGGTCAGTTTTTGTCTCATGGTCAGTTTTGTAACTAACTACTGCATACTTAGTCGACTAACATTTTGAGGGCATTGCATCATTCATTTTTTTTTGGCTTTTAATCATTTTTATAGGTTCGAAGTCGGTCAGTCTAGTATGCATTCATTAAATCGGTTATGATGCTCTTCTTCTTTTTTATATCTCAAATACAAGTGTATTCTTTTTTTCTTTTAAATTTTCAGAATGTGTAATGTTTTGGTGAGTTTTGCTATGGGGTATGGATACGCTGAAATGTCATGAAATGTTTTGACATTAATAGAAATGGAAATGAACTTTTTGAGTATCTTATTGTGGGAAATATGTTGGTGTACTTGATGGAGAGACATTGATGATTTTATTTGTTCTTGTACAAATGGTACTGTTAATATGGTACGTATTCTAGTCTTTTTCTGGTCAATGCTTCTAATGGTTCTTAATGCAATTCATATATTTGACTTTGCGAAATATAATCCAAGAATTAACCACATCTATATAACTATTAACTAGTTCAATTCTACTCAGACCAAAAACAGTGGTTCTGGGAAAAAAAACAAAAAATGGGCTGGATGTCTCTCTAAATCAACCACAAAAAGAACTGCAGAAAAAGAGAAGATTAGATTAGTGGAAAAGCTTGGGGTTTATAACACATTGGATTCGTGCACTACCGATCTATACACATTGGATTCTCTCTAAATCAAATTCAATGCTTGTTCACTCCCTCGTCTTGTTGGTGTATTACTGGAGTGTATTTCTTTTGTGGTTGGGGGTACTGCTCATTTTGTTACATCTCTTGCACTGAAGTTCGGTTTCTATTGCTGTTCGCCGCAGTTGCATCATCTAAGGTAAGTTAGCTTCTCATCTGGTTTTAATGTTAAATGTTTGGTTTTGGACATTAATTAATGGGTATATAAGGGTTTTGATTGCTTTTTGTTTTCGTTTTCTTCATTTTCTTTACCAGTGTGCTATTCATTCGCGGATTTATAAAATCTTAATTTAGGAGATTGGGAATATGTTTGATATATCAAGAATGTATTTTTCCAATTTTGGTGTTTTGTCAAAATTCCTTGTAGACTTTCCAGACAAGGCCTTCAATAATATCTTATGTCAACGCGTGGATGATGAAATAAATGAAAGCACTTGGAATATGTTAGTACATACGAAAGGAAGAGAAATATTTCATATTGGTAAATCAACAAAGTTATTTAATGTGCATATCCTCTGTGTATTACATAGATCGTCTATTAGGAAATGAAGCAACAACATTTATATCAAACATTTCTAAAATATGAAATTTAGCCAGTAGTGGCGGCCTTAGTAATCAACCTCTCAGTTTACGGGAATTTTGGAATACTTGTGGCAGTTTTTCAAACTGCCACTCTATGCTTGATGGAGGAAGACCGGGCTTTGGAATCAACGCCGTTGGTAGAACTCGTGATAGTATCCCGAAATTCCACTTTTCACTTGATGGTGGAAGACCGGGCTTTGGAATCAATCCCATTGGGAGTTCTTGCCCTTCCATGCTTGATGGAGGAAGGCCGGGCTTCGGAATCAATGCTGTTGGTAGTACTTGTGATAGTATTCCGAAATTCCACTTTTCACTTGATGGTGGAAGACCGGGTTTTGGAATCAATCCCTTTGGGAGTTCTTGCCCTTTCGCGCTTGATGGAGGAAGGCCGGGCTTTGGAATTAAAGCCGTTGGTAGTTCTTGTGGTAGATTTGACTCAGTATTTGATGGAGGAAGGCCGGGCTTTGGAATCAACGCCGTTGGTAGTACTTGTGATAGTATTCCGAAATTCCACTTTTCACTTGATGGTGGAAGACCGGGCTTTGGAATCAATCCCTTTGGTAATTCTTGCCCTTTCGCGCTTGATGGAGGAAGACCGGGTTTTGGGATCAATGCTGTTGGTAGTACCTGTGATAGCAATCTGAAATTCGACTTAACACTTGATGGTGGAAGACCGGGCTTTGGAAGCAAACCCGTTGGTAGTACTTGTGATAGTGTTCCAAAATTCGACTTTGCACTGGTCGGAGGAATACCAGGAATTGGAATTAATGCAATTGGTGGCAGTATTTGCAGTTTTTCGCTTGATGGCGGAAGACGGGGCTTCGGAATTAATGCTGTTGGTAATACATTAGATCCCTCCACTAAACATATGCCTAAAGCTATCAATAAAACAACAGCAAATCCATTTTTGAAAATCTCTGCCATGTTCTTTGTTTTATGGCTTTTTACTCTCTTGAATATTTCAAAATGTGTTACATGAAACCCTTTATATATGAATATTTATCATCCAAAATTAGAAACCAATTAATTTTGTATGATATTGTGCATGCATGTGTACATACATGTATATATGTATATATGTATGTACATTAATTTCTTGAATTCTTGCCCACAAAATATTGAATTATGGATATCTTTACATATAAATAATAAATATGCGTTTTTATTTTTTTGGTTGGTGTATATATTTCAATTCATTAAATTTTATTTCCATGAACTAAAAGATTCAAACTTAAATATCTTTTCATAACTCCAAGGTCTAGTGGTAGGGATTAATCCATCTTTAAGCATCCATCAGGAATCGAATCCTGAATGTGTATGGAGCAATCTTAAATCTTAGGATCAACCATCCTACCCTGTGAGGCACCTGCAAATTGATGATTAAAGATTAATCTGGAAATAAACATGATTTAAAATTGTCGCCCACAATTGGGATCCATTTAAGACCACCCGATAAGAAAAAGAATATATTTTCATATAAGTTAATATTGTAATTAAAATCTCATATAATAAAAGTGAGATTTGACAATATTTTTAACAAATAAAAGGTTATCATCGTAACAAACTAAAGACATCATTGACCATCTCACATTTTTCAAAAAATATCTACTACCTCGTGAATTTTGGAAGTAGACAACTAGCATAACTTTTCAAAGATGTCATTTTTCTAAGTATCTTTCTCTAATCAGAATTTGACACGTGACATTTAAAAAACGAAGTGGTACAGTTTTTAAAATTGAGGGAGATACAGTATATTACTAAAAATAAAAAAATATATAATAAAAATACAAATCCGGTTAATCTTAGTTTATGTCCCCGACTACTCCTTGCTTAAACACCACCTACGAATGTTCATTAATGTAATACAATTAAGGTGAATTAGCTATTTGAAAAGTCAAACAATCTGACACGGGATATTGTACTTCGAGTTTTGATTTTACTTTAAACTTAAGTTGTACTACCCCTTTGGAAGATTTTTTTACATTTCATCAATCTAAAGATTTTGCACATTTTTTCGAAAAATGTAAACATGTTCGCAGGCTCGAGCCCGCTTCAATGGATCAGGCTTGGACACTTATTTTTTTTCAAAAACCCGATCCGAGCCCAAGCCCGTTAAAGCCCGAATTTTTATGGGTCGAGTTTGGTTTTTATATAAATACCCAAGCCCGACCCGAACCCGGCCCTGCGAATAATTTTATTTATTTTATTATATATTTATACATTAAATTTATAACTATTTTAAAATTTTATATTATATACTATTAAATTTATATACTTGATTGTAATAAATTTCATAAAATATTAAAGATTTTAAGTACACAATGTAATTATGTTTAAAATTTAAATATATTTTGATTTATTTTATATTTTTTCTATTTAATTTAATAAAAAAGTTACCCGGCCCAAGCCCGAAATTCTAAAGTATGGGCTCGGGCCGAGCTTGGGTTAATATTTTTATTAAAGAGCCTGGCCCGAACCCGGCCATGCCCGCCCGACGAATAGGTCTAGAAAAAAGTAAGAATAAATTAAAAGTATAAGCACAAAAATTTAAGAAAACTTTCAAGGAGTACTTGCATGTTATAAAATTGAAAAAAGAAAGGAACTTCCGACAAACATTTCTTGCCTTCCAAAAAATAGATCGCAGACAATGTGCATCTATTTCAAAATGTTTTACATTACATTCCCTACTTATAATTGGATTGAGATTTAATGCTAATTTGTCCAATAATTTTTTAATGTTTATATTAATTTTACTTAAAAGTTTAAGTTTATTATACGATTAGTCAATAAAATTAACAAAATATTAATGCATAGCGCTGAATCAACAAAATGACATTTGGGCAATGTAGAATGATTGGTTCTAATACTTGGTTTATTTTGTATACAAGTTTTTTGTTATTTTATCAGTGTATTATACAATCTAGTAAACTTATTTGAACTACACTTATTTGAACTTATCTAAATATATACGTATGCATGTTGTGAAAACTTCATTGACTACATATTCATACCAAAATGACCCAAACAAGAATAGATTATGCAATATATGAACGAAATGTCACAAGTTGTTTATATCTTAGTGTAATTGGATCGACTAGTTGACTAATGCGATTGTGATATTTCTTCGAACAAATCAGGAGAGTGTGAATTGGATTTTGGGCGTCCAGGGGCAGCAAGGTCTGAGAGGCAGCAACTCCCACGTTAAGTTTAAGAAATTTTTAATTTGAATAAAAGCATTAATGTAAAAATTCATTTTCGAATGAATTTTAATCCCTAAAAGTCATATTCTTGGACCAAAATGACTGCCAATTTTCGGACGAAAAGTCATGTTTTTTCAACCAAAAGTCATGTTTTTTTCAACCAAATGACTCCCACGGTTCATATTTTCATCACAAGAAATATTCGTTCTAGTTCTTGATTTTTTTTATATTTTATCCGATTGAAAAATATAATTGAACCATCAAATAAATTTCAATATGAAAATGTTTATCACGACTTCAAATTAATCCGATTATTACAGTCATGTATACAAACTTAGGCCCTGTTCTCTTCACCTTCAATTTGGTTCAGTTCAGTTAAGTTAAGTTCAGTTCAATTAAGTTTAGTCCAGTTCAGTTTAGGTCCATTAAGTTCAGTTAAGTTCAGTTAAGTTAAGTTAAGTTAAGTTAAGTTAAGTTCAGTTCAGTTCAGTTAAGGTCTATTAAGTTCATTTCAGGTCCATAAATTTTAATTTTAATAATGATTATTCTTATTAATCTTTAATAAAAATTAATAGTAATAATAATAAAAAGAAAAATAATGATAAAAATATTAATATAGAAAAATAATTATTATTTAATGTAGTTAATATTGATTATAAATATAGTAAAAAATAATTTTTAAATAGTGATAATTACTAGTGTTATTGATATAATAATAGTATTAATGTAATTATAATATAATAATATTTTTATTTATAATCATAGTATTAATTAGTTAAAAAATGTGGTATGGGATAATAAAATAAAAATATTTATTAATTAAAATAACTATTACGTTTTTGTAATCCAATAATAAGTGATAATTTGAATCTATTCCGGAACTTAGTATCGTACACTATATTCCTACCTGTTTTCATTTTATCTTCAGACCTTATCTCAGACTCTGCTACAATATATTATAATAATT
>CATIWQ010215419.1:0-21481 GCA_949673415.1 Euphorbia schlechtendalii
AGAGCTAATCCAGGTGGCGACTCCACACTGAGAGACGGCGGATTCGGGTTCGAACCGATCTTAAACGTTTTCGCCTTTTTTCTCTTTTTAACCTTTTTTTCGGGTCCCAGACCCGGTGATTTTACTTCATCTGTTTTCAAATACCCCGGTGGACCGCGCCTATGATTTCCGCGCGCTCTCGGCCCACCGCTCCGTGTCGCCCGCTCATAGTAGGAAAAGCTGAGTCCCTGCTAAGTGCTACATAATTTAGAATTATTTCACTCAGGTCGTGCTGAGTCCTGCTTTTAAATAATTAAAAGCACCTTATTTGACACGTAGAGACTTTATGGTACATGTGCTACTAACTACTTCTGTGAAGGAACAAAATATTCCTTAATTGTTTTTCAGGAGAAAAGATGCTGAAATTAATGAAGATTCCAATGGCCCTCACAATGCTAAAAAGTGTTAGTACGGAATGTCAGGTATTCCTCTCTATAGTCCAAGTAACAAGAATTTTCTATTATGCATCGCGTCTCAAGTGTCTCCGTGCAACTCTATAAACGTCAGCAAGTTCAACCAATTGGAAGACTCCACGTTGCATTCTAGTGTGTCTCTCTTAGAAACATATTGCTTGAAGATAAATGAGATTTTATCAATGGAATTTTATCACGCCTCAACATTCAAATTTCTATCTCTAAACGTCTTGGAATTTGTCTCCAATAGGAATATTCAAAAGATTAGAAGAGATGAGAAATTGAAGATCAGCAATATCGTAAAGTTTGTAATGGCTACTTCTTAGAGCTTCAAAGTATAGATAAAAGACTGGAGCAGATGTTCAAACTTATTGAATCACCTCGAATTTCTTAAGAGCTAAATCGCTGTGCAAATTACTCTAGCTTTCAAAGAAATTTCATCGCAAGTAATCCGCAAACATCAAAGTTCATATATGTTTGTAATAGAGAGATTTACTTAGATTATTATTGTAAGGATTCAACATTTCTATAAGTTGAATCCGGTTCATATTTCTATTTAATCTGAGTGTCAGTTTGGGAAGGGTACCCAAATTGAGTTGACCGGTACTTAGAAAGGAGGGTACTTTCTGTAATAGTGTCTACCCACTGTAAAGGCTTCTCCATCTATTGAAGGAACGACACACTAGTGGAATAAAGCTCGGAGATGGTATCCAGGGACTGGAGGTAGGCTAGGGGCCGAACCAAGATAAATCTCAGGTGTTGACGTTCTATCTTTAAGCCTTAAGCTTTAGCAGTGATAAGCTCATTCATCCCTTTCTCTCATTCATCTATTTGCTTGTTATCCGATCTATCTAAGTAGTCTTACTCAGCTAAAGATTGAAGATAAACTGTGCCAGTACAGCTGAGCAGTTTATAAGTTTTTATATTGCACTCGGCACGCATACTCAGCAAGGATATAAAAAATGTACTTGGTGAATAACTTTAAAATACCTAAAAGTAACCAAGATTAAGCATTCACCCCCCTTTGTTGTTTTTAAGAGCTAGTTTACGGACCAACAAGTGGTGTTAGAGCTATTGCTCAACTTTTAGACTAACTGTCTTTGAGTTAAAGATTCATAAATGGCTTACTACAACTTTAGTTCCGGTTCCAATCAGGAAGTTCTCCTTAAGGAGGGAATGTCTATTACTAGACCACCTCTATTTGATAAGAATCACTATACATTCTGGAAAAATCACATGAAAAATTTTATCCAATTTCAAAGCAAGCAGGCCTGGCTCGCTATCGAGCTTGGTCCCGGAGTTCCCACAGTTGGGAGGAATGGTGTGCGTGTGCTAGTAGATCTAGAGGATTATGACGAGGATGATCTGAGGCTTCTCAAAGAAGCTGGAGATTACCTATGAGGGGATCGATGAGGTCAAAGAGTCAAAGATCAATCTCATGGTAAGGGAGTATGAGATGTTCTCTGTGGGCGCTAGAGAGGGTATTCAGAGTATGAATACCATGTTCATTAACAATTTTAATGAACTAAACAGGCTTGGGAAGGAGTTCACCGAGGAGGAGCTCGTCAAGAAGATTCTCTGCACTCTTACCTTAGAGTGGGATTCTAAGAAGAGAGCTATCGAGGAGGCTCATGATCTAAAGACCTAAAGTTATGATGAGCTGATAGGCACCTTGCTAACTCATGAGATGTCTCTGAGGAAGTACTCAGATGACTCCAAGAGGAATCATGGCAAGGAGGGCAAAGCCATTGTCCTTAAAGAAGATTCATCAGATGAATCCACTAGCTGTGACTTTGATAAGCAAATGGCCCTTCTGACCAGGTGTTTCAAATGCTTTATTAAGAAGGATGAGAAGTTCATCAACAAGAAGAAGTTTTCCATTAAAATCAAGTCAACTTAGCACTGGCGAGGAGCTGAGGAAGGATCGAAGAAGGAGCACATAAAAGGTATCAAATGTTTTGGTTGTGGAGGGAAAGGCCACATCCAGTCGAGCTATCCCAAGGTGATGAAGGACAGGTTAGAGAAGAGGTTCTCCAAGAAAAATGAGGCCCTTGCTGCCACTTGGAGCGATTCAGAAGAATCTTCATTATTTGATGAGGAAGCTATTGATTCGGCCAACCTCTGCTTAATGGTCATTGAAAATCATCGAGGCGAAGGCTCAGCATCTACCTCTGGTAGAGATCATTCCACTATCAACTCTAAAGCTGAGCATGATAAAGGAGAAGCCCCTCAAGCTGAGGTACATTATGAGATTCCTTTATATATTGATGAATTCTCCCAAGCTCTCTTTGATGTTATGAAATTGACTAATAAATCAATTAAAAGCATCAAAGAGATAGTGAGGAGAAGTGATGATTTGGAAGATACTAATGCTTCTTTATCGCTTGATATCCTCTTTCTTCAAGAAAAAGCTGAGTATCAAGAATGTGCTATCAGCAAGCTCACTAAGCAATTAGATGAGTTGACTACTGAGATAATGGTTTTAAAGAAGAAAGAGGTTCCTCCTATAGCCAATAGTCAAACTCAGAGTAACCAAACTCGCAATTCTAAGAGGAAGAATTCCTCTAAATAGAAGAAAGCGAGCCAACCCAAACCAAAAACAGTGTGTGGTTTTTGTGGGAAAGCTGGACATACCATAGTTCTTTGTAGGCATAAAAATGGTTATTACGATGAGTACGACTGGTCAAACCTAAGCACTGCTAACAAAGGAGGACCTAGCTCGAAAGCATGGGTACCTAAGAAAACGTAATTGTTTTACATGTGAGCCTTAGATCGGCTGATGAATCTCGATTGTGGTATTTGGATAGTGGATGATCAAGGCATATGACGGGAGATGAAGGCCAGTTCATCTCATTGGAGCGTAAAAAAAATGGAAGTGTCAGTTTTGGAGATAACTAAAAAGGCAAGATTGTAGGATGTGGCATTGTTGGTGTCTCTCCTTCAATCGAAGAGGTTTCTCTTGTCAAGGGTCTGAAGTTCAATCTGCTTAGTGTAACCTAGCTCTGCTACAAAGGCAGAAAGGTTATATTCGACTCAGCAGGATGCTTAGTAATTAACTGTAAGACTGATTCAACTATACTCTTTGCTCCTAGAATCAATAATGTTTATATGATTGATTTATCTCCTTGCTCCACTAACATGTGTCTTATATCTAAGGAGGATAATTCGTGGCTTTGGCATAGAAGGTTGGGTCATATTAATATGAACATTTTATCCAAATTAGCCAAATACTAATTAGTTGTGGGTTTACCCAAGATCAACTTTGAAAAGGATAAACTATACTCTGCTTACCAGCTTAGTAAGCAAGTTAAGAAATCATTTAGATCTGTAAACCACGTACTAACTAAGCGACCTTTAAAGTTATTCCACCTTGATCTTTTTGACCCAGTTCAGCTAATGAGCTTGGGTGGTTAGAGGTTCTCGTTGGTGGTTGTAGATGACTTCACAAGATTCACATGGGTAGTCTTGTTGAATAGCAAAGATAAGACTTATGAATCTTTTATCAAGCTCAGTAAACAGATAATGAACAAAATAGGAGATAAAATCTATAGAATCCGGAGTGATAATGGATGTGAGTTCAAGAATATCAATTTCAAACAATTCTATTCAACACATGGAATTGACCACAACTTCTCTTCTCCTTATACACCTCAACAAAATGGGGTTGTAGAAAGGAAGAATATAACTATAGTTGAGGTGGCTCGATCGATGCTGAGTGATAACAATCTTCCAAAGTACTTTTGGGGAGAAGTTGTTAACACAGCTTGTTATATCTTGAATCGAGTTTTAATTCGCCCAATCCTCAAGAAAACACCCTATGAGCTTTGGCAAGGGTGCAAGCCTAAGATTGGTCATCTCAGATCATTTAGATGTAGGTGGTATATTCTTAACACCAAAGTGTAATTAGGAAAGTTTGATCCTAAGTCTGATTAAGGTATCTTTTTGGGATACTCAACTAATAGTTGGGAATATAGAATATATGTCAAATGTATTGGCCTCTTAGGGGAGTCTATGCATGTAGATTTCGATGAAATTAACATTGCAGAAAAATGACCCTCTGATGAAGATGAAGGAGTTCCCCAGCTTTCAAATCAACTCAGTATGCCACAAGCTATACTACCCAACTTATCATAGGAACCCCCAGTTGAGGAAGCTAAAGATGATGATGAAGATCTTTCTATCAACTTCAATAATGGTGAAGATCAACCTCCACCTCAGCATCCCATTTTCGATCCTCCAGTAGTTGATCCGATTCTTCCACTAGAGATTAGAGTTCATCGCAACCATCCGCTAGACAGCATAGTTGATGATATTCATAATCCAGTGATGACATGTGGTTGGCTCAGTCGGATGATGAGTCATCCAGCCTTCATATCATTAATTGAACCCAAGAAGTTTGAAGATGTAGAAGGAGATGATTATTAGATGATTGCAATGCAACAGGAACTGGATCAGTTCAAGCGTAATGATGTTTGGGATCTAGTTCCTAAGCCTAAAGGGAAATCAATTGTCGGCACTAAATGGGTCATCAAGAATAAGCTAGATGAAGATGGCATTGTTATCAAGGCTACAGTAGCCTAGCTTATTACTCAAGGCTACAATTAGCAAGAAGGCATCGATTATGATGAGACCTATGCACCAGTAGCCTGGCTTGAAGCTATTCGAATCCTCTGTTCTTTTGCATCCCATATGAACTTCAAATTGTTTCAAATAGATGTCAAAAGTGCTTTTTTGGATGGATTCATTCAAGAAGAAGTTTATGTTCACCAGCCTCCAGGCTTTGAAGATGCGAAGAATTCTGAGCATGTCTTCAAATTGAAGAAAGCTCTCTACGGATCGAAGTAGGCTCTAAGAGCTTGGTATGAGAGGCTGACCAATTTCTTAATCAGCAAAGGCTATGAAAGGGGTAAAGCAGATACAACTCTGTTTATCAAGAAAAGGAAGGAAGATGTGTTGATTGTCTAAATATATGTTGATGATATCATATTTGGGGTAACTGATGAGAAGCTGTGCAAGGAATTCAGCAAACAGATGAAGAGTGAGTTTGAGATGTCTATGATGGGGGAGAGCTCAATTTCTTTCTTGGACTTCAAATAAAGCAAACTAATGATGGAATTTTCATCAGTTAGTCTAAATATGCTAATGAAGTTCTGAAGAAATTTGACATGGAACATTCAAAGCCAATGTCCACTCCTATGGCTACAGATACTATCTTGAGTAAAGATGAAGCTGGTAAACCTATGGACATCAAGTTCTACAGAGGAATCATTGATTCTCTTCTTTATCTCACTACTAGTAGGCCAAACATATAGTATGCTATGTGATACTATGCTCGTTATCAAGTTGATCCTAGAGAATCTCATTTATTAGGTGTAAAGAGAATTCTCAGGTACTTGAAAAGTTCGATTGAAGTAGGTCTGTGGTATCCCAGCAGCCCAGATTTCACTCCTAGGGGATTCACAGATGATGATTATAGAAGAGACAAACTCGATAAGAAGAGTACAATAGGAGGATGTCATTTCCTTGGAGAGTGTCTTGTCTCTTGGTATAGCAAGAATCAAACTTCTATTGCACTGAGTACAGCTGAAGCTGAGTACATGGTAATAGGAAGTTGTGTAGCACAATTGCTTTGGATAAAGCAGCAACTAGAAGATTATTGTATAAAGTCAAATTGTCTCAAAGTTATATGTAATAAAAAGAGCGCAATTAATTTATACAAGAATCCAATTCAGCATGGGAGAATGAAGCATGTCAACATTAGGCATCACTTCATTAGAGATCATGTGCTACGAGGAGATGTTAAGCTGGAGTATGTTCCATCAGAGGAGCAACGCACTAACAGCTTCACCAAACCCTTGCCAAAGGAATAATTTTGTATACTAAGGTAGTTGATTGGTATGGCTAATCCACGATGAAGAAGAAGAATGAAGATCTCAAAAATTTGGCTAGGTGTTGGAGATCAAGCATGAGAAGATACTTGGATAACATTGTTAGTTGTTAAAGAAACAGCGTGTGGAAAAATTCGTGATTAAAATTCAAATCTCTAGGTTTTCAAAAAGGGCGTACGCTTGAATAAGAACCATTTTTACCAAAACTCACTATTTTACTGAGGCGATTTATTAGAGGTCAATCTCACCGTCCATTCTCATCATGAGCTGAGATGGTGACACGTATCCATGAGAGCTATGATCGTCTATATAAGTTGAAAAGTTGAAGAGAGAAGGTTACTTGCTTTCTGTGAACTTGAAGTCTCTGAGCATTCGAACCCTAATCTTTTCTTCTTTCATTTCTCTCTCAAATCACTCAAATGGCGAAAACTAAGACCACTTTCAGAATAAAAAACACCACTAACATGAAGATTGTTGTGAACGTAGAAGGAAAGATGGAGAAGTTAACCCTTGAAGCGGGAACTCGTCTTACTAAAGTAGAATGGGAAGATAGCTTGGATTTTGGCCTAGTGTATGAAGTGAACTATGAAGGCCTGTTGCTAAAAAAATGCTGCACCGAGTTATCAAGCAGCGGCACCTCAGTGCCTTCTTAAGAATGGAAGGTCCTACAATCACGGGCCTCATTAGAGCTTTCTACATCCATCTCTACACTATAGAGGGCTTTAATGATGTTCTGCTGATGGACTTTGAGGGAAAATCAACCTTGATTTGTTCTCATCTGATTGGGAGCATTCTCAACATCCCTAATTCAGGCACTCAACTCCGTAGATCTGCTGATGAAGACTTCATCATCATTCCTAAAGATTGGGAACTCCCAACAAACTATGTCTTAAGGGAGATTGCTACCAGTGGGAGGTCATGGATAGCGAGGATGTGCCATAAGTTGGAGGTGAAGCTGCTGTTACCTAAAATTGGCTCGCTGACTAACTGCACATACTTAGAGCTTTATGTGGTCTACCATATGGTAGAGGGTAAAAAGCTCAATTGGCCAGTTGTGATTCTTCACCACTTCACAAAGCTGACAACCATTTATCACTATGGTTACCTCATAACCAAAATTATGAGGGCAGTGAAAGTCGATGTGGCTCAGTTTCTGGGGGAGTCCGGTGAAACAGTCTTACCGGTGAAGAAGAGGCTTGAAATGTCACATTTTAGTAGGCTGGCTCACAATCAGGTTTATGCTATGTACACTAAGGTTCAGCAGAAGTGAAAGCTGAGATATGTACCTACAGTATTGCCTGCGGATATAAGCAAGGAGGAAGAAGACCAATTTATGGTGGACTTTGAGGATAGTGATGACTCTGATAAGGCTCCAATCTCCAGTATCTTGGAGAATGTGACCACCATCTCCTCCAAACCTCAGAAAGTTACTTCCTCTAAGGCTAAGGGGAAGAGTCCAACCAAGACCAGTTATGCTCTTGCTCAGCATCAAAGAAGAAAAATGCAAGCCAAAACCCGCATACAAATGGAGGTAGAGGCTAAGCTGCAAGCTGAGCAGAAAGTTGCTAAAAATGAAGAAGAGGCCAAGACCAATGAGTCCCTGCTCTACAAGAAGCGCAAGATGGTTTTCTCAAATGACACTGAGGAGCAGGGCGAGGCTAAGAAGTATAAGGATGAGGACCAGCTTAGGCCCAACGCTACTGAGAACATTCAAGACATTTTTGCTAAACGCAAGGGCACTCAGCAAAAGCATTCTGCCACCACAAGGCCTCTGCAAAAGAATGTGCAGGTGGTGAGCAGCAAGGAGGATGCTGGAGATACCATTTTTCTGATTTCGGAGGAGTTTGATCCTCAAAACCCCAGCATCCCCACTCTTACTTTCACTCATGTTGAGGTGCATTCTTCTCAACATGAGAAACCTTAGGCTGACCAATCCTTGGGTCAATCAACTAACCCAAAGGCTCCACAAAATCCTAACCCTTCATCTTCTCCTGTAAATCCTCAAATCCCATCAAGTTCTTCTATTCCATCAAGTTTTACTTCAGTAGATCCTGATACATAGAAAAATCCTTCTCCTTCTCCTTCTAACTCTATACATTCCCCGATTCACATTTCTTCACTTGAAAATAGCCAAGACACCTTTCCTCCATCTCTAGTACATATTTCTTCAACCCCTTCTCCTGTACATTCTCAACCAATAACCAATTATTCTACAACCATTGTGCCTTCTATTCCACTCAAACTAATTTCTTCACCTGTACATGTTTCTGAACCTAAATTTTCTTCAAACCCATCCTCAAACCCCTTAACCCCTCTGGTTAGGGAAGTTCCCAATGTTGAGAAGTAAGCTTAGCAGGGAAAAGCAAGAGGTTAGACTGCTAAGGCAAATTTTACAGCCAGTGACGCACCTGCACCTAGTAGCAAGCCAAAAATGGATGAAACATCTTTCTTGGCATAGATCCAAGAGTTAGCAAGAAAGTAATTTCCTATGCTCAAGACTGATGCTGAGTTAGATGGAGCAGTAGGCCTCAAGAATTGACGGTCTTGTCATCCAAGCCTAAGGTAAAATTGCCAGAATTTGAATAGCACACAAGTGTGCCTAGTGACTCTCTATACTTTGAGGAGTTTGAGAGTATCCAAGGCAGCTTGTTGGTTATTCAAAATCACTTGGCAAAAGAGAGTGTTAAGAGCTTGGTTGATAAGATAGGTCTAATCATGAATGGGTTAATGGAATCTGCAGCCCAGCTTGGGACTGCTGCTACATCTATTCCTATGTCTACTGTAATGGCAAATGCTGTAGCAGGAAAGATAAAGAGTAGCGTAGATGCTGCTACCGAGCAGCTGAGTCTCTTGAGTACCAACATGGCTACTCAAGTGACATAGATCTATGAGCTCAAAAAGGAGCAGGGAAAGATAAAGAGATTAACTGATCACAAGATCGAGGATGTCTCCAAGGAGGTAGCATCTACCAAGGATATGAGCCATAGAATAGCGAAGTTGGTCTAATCGGAGTCAAAGCTCTTGCTAGTTCATGATAATAAGCAAGACAAGGTGCTAAAGCTATTAAATGATACTTCTAAAAAGCTGGACAAGGCCCTTGTCATGAACATTGATTATCTCCATACCAAGATGGATACTCTTAAGTGAGAGGTCTCTGAGCATGTAACAGAGAAAGTCTCTTCATCATAGAAATTTCTTGTGAAAGCGATGGGATAGATTTTTCCAGACATGCCTTTACCAAGTGCACCTCCGATAGAGTCCCTCTACCCTAAGACTAGAATGACCATACACACTAAGCTGAATGTCATCAAAACCAAAGTAGAAGATCTGATAAAGAAGGTGGAATCTCTATTCAAGATGGGAGAGCTGGACGGAAAAGATATCGAGTACACTTGATGGTGTATCACATCTATTGGTCCCAAAATCCTTGATATTGAATCTCAACTAAAGATTGCACTGACAGTAATGGACTTCTGAGATCTTCTTCGGTGTTTTTAGCAGTTTATGAGTCAAGGTTTTGACTAGATAGCTCAACTCTCACGCTACCACCATCTTCTTCTCAGTGAGCTGAATGACCAAGATTTCCTCTCAACCAAAGGCAAGGAGCAACTGGAGCAAGAGATTTCCTTGTAGATAATTGGCTAGCAAGAGAGCTTCCAAGCTGCACTCAGCACCTTTAATGTCCATCTTGATCAAATTGTTCAAGGTCATATAGCAAAGGGGAGAAGGTAGCTGAAGATGCGCTCAGAACGGTAAATCTCAACAAGGGATCTCCTTTAAGTCATTCTCATCCGCTTCATCCTTCTTACTAGTAGTATAAGACCAATCAGGATAAGAACAAGACTGTTGGATCTTCCTCTTCAAAGGATAAGAATAGTCAATTCCATGTTCCGAATAGATGTAGAACTTGTAATAGGGCTTAGCTTGTATTCTTAGCTCAAGACATACTTTCTGTACTGATTGAGTCAATTTTTAATAAAAATTACAAGTTCCTACCTTGAGTGAAGATCTTCTTAACTTTTTATGTTCTGTGTATGTTTCTATTGTATATCTAATGATGTAGTACAGGAAAACATACAAGAGACTAAACCTTTGAAGATAAGCTGAAGTAAAATGATGTCCCAAATTAAAGAAGAAATCCTCCAAGTATGGGGGAGTTGAGCCGCTTGTAGAAGACTCACTCAGTATGGGGGAGCTCAAGCTGACTAAGGAAAGTCACTCAGCACAAGGGAGTTTTATATTGCTTTTAGGTATTTTGTAATCTCTAAACTATTTATTCAATTAACTTCTTCTATTACCTAGTTTGCTATCTATCCAAAATGGGGGAGATTGTAGAACCCAAGTTAATAGTACTTCAAAGTGAAATTAATTGAGTACTAAGTAGACTCTTAATTAACAAAGCTGACTTGAGTTTATTCAAGGGAGAACAACTCAGTTTTGCTGGATAATTAATTAAGTTATGACTTAGAGTAGGAAAATTTGAGTATGTGCTGAGTACTACATAGTTTAAAATTATTTCACTCAACTCGTGCTTAGTATCGCTTTTAAATAATTAAAAGCACCTTATTTGATACATAGAGACTTTATGACACATGTGCTACTAACTACGTCTGTGAAGGAACGAAATATTCCTTAATTACTTTTCAGGAGAAAAGGCGCTGAAATTAATGAAGATTCCAATGCTCCTCATAATGCCAAAAAGTGTCAGTACAGAATGTCAGTGATTCCTCACTACAGTCTAAGTAAAAGGATTATTTTGTTGTGCTCTGCGTCTCAAGTGTCTCCACGTGACTTTGTCAATGATAGCAAGGTCAACCAATTGGAAGACTCTATGTTGCATTCTAGCGCGTCTCACTTAGAACCAGATTGCTTGAAGATAAACAAGATTTTGTCAATGGAATTTTATCATGCCTGAACGTTCAAATATCTATCTCTTAACGTCTTGGAATCTGTCTCCAACTAGAAGATTCGAAGGATTAGAAGAGATGAGAAATTGAAGATCAACAATATCGTAAAGTTTGCAATAGCTACTTCACAGAGCTTCAAAGTATAAATAGAAGAATGGAGCAGACGTTCAAACTTGGTGAATCACCTCAAATTTCTTAAGAGCTAAATCTCTGAGCAAATTTCACTAGCTTTCAAAGCAATCAACAAACATCAAAGTTCATATCTATTTGTAATAGAGAGATTTACTTAGATTAACATTATAAGGATTGAACATTTCTATAAGTTGAATCCAGTTCGCATTTCTATTTAATTTAAGTGTCAATTTGGGAAGGGTACCCAAACTGAGTTGAGCGGTAGTTAGAAAGGAGGGTACTTTCTTTAATAGTATCTACCCGTTGTAAAGGCTTCTCCACCTATTAAAGGAACGACTCACTAGTGGATTAAAGCTTGAAGATGGTATCCGGGGACTGGAGGTAGGCTATTTCACTCAACATGCATACTTATCATGGATATAAAAGTTGAACTTGGTGAATAACTTTAAAATACCCAAATGTAACCAAGATTAAGCATTCACCCCCTCTACTATTGTTAAGAGCCCGATTACGAACCAACAGCATGTAAGCTTGGCTCGCTATCAAGCTTGACCCCAGAGTTCCTACAGTTGTAAGGAACGAAGTGCGCATCCCCGTAGATCTAGAAGACTACGATAACACTAACCTGAGGCTTCTCAAAGAGAATGCCGCAGCAATTAATTACTTACACTATGTGCTAGATCTTACTAAGTTCAACAGGGTCTCAAGATGCGAGATAGCACATGAAATCTGGAAGAAGCTAGATATTACCTATGAGGGGATTGACAAGGTCAAGGAAGCTAAGATCAATATCATGCTGAGGGAGTATGAAATGTTAATGAACTGAAGAAATTGGGGAAGGAGTTCACTGAAGGGGAGCTCATCAAGAAGATTCTGCGCACTGTTACTCTCGAGTGGGACTCCAAGAAGAGCACCATCAAAGAAGCTCATGACCTAAAAACCTACAACTATAATGCGCTTATAGGCACCTTGCTGACTCATGAGATGTCTCTAAGGAAGTATTCTGATGACTCTAAGAGGAGTCGATGCAAGGAGAGAGAGGAAAAAGCCATTATCCTGAAAGCTGATTCATCTACTGAGTCCACCAATTACGACTCTAATGAGCAAATGGCCCTCTTGACCAGGCATTTCAAATGCTTCATTAAGAAGGATGGGAAGTTCAACAGTAAGAACTTTCCTGCTAAAACCAAGTCAACTCAACACCGGCATGGAGTTGATGAAGGATTAAAGAAGGAGCACAACAAAGATATCAAATGCTTTGGCTATGGAGAGAAAGGACATATCCAGTTCAGCTATCCTAAGGCGAAGAAGGATAGATTCAAGAAGAGTTTCTCCAAGAAGAATGAGGCACCTAATGCCACCTAGAGCGATTCGGAAGAATCCTCATCATTTGATGAGGAAGCAATTGATTTAGCCAACCTTTGTCTGATGGCCATAGAAGATTGAAGGGGTGAAGGCTTAACATCTACCACGGTAGAGATCAATCCGCTGCTAATTTTGAAGTTGAGTGAAATAAGGGAAAAGCTCTTGAAGCTGAGGTATATCCTAAAATTCCCTTATCCATGGAAAAATTCACCCAAGCTCTCTTTGATGTTATGAAATTGACTAACAAGTCGATGAAGAACATCAAGGAGCTAGTGAGGAGAATTGATGATTTGGAAGATATTAATGCTTCCTTATCACTTGATATCCGCTTTCTTCAAGAAAAAGCTGAGTATTAAGAATGTTCTATCAGCAAGCTCACTAAGCAATTAGATGAGTTGACTGCTGAGATAAAGGCTTTAAAGAAGAAATGGGTTCCTCCTCCAGCCAATAGTCAAACTCAGAGTAACCAAACTTGCAATTCTAAGAGGAAGAATTCCTCTAAATAGAAGAAAGCGAGCCAGCCTAATCCAAAAACGGTGTGTGGTTTTTGTGGGAAAGCTGGACATGCCACAATTCTCAGTAGGCATAAAAATGGTTATTACGGCATGTAGGACTTGTCTAATTTAAGCATTACTAACAAGGGAGGATCTAGCTCAAAAGCATGGGTATCTAAGAAAATGTAACTATTTTGTAGGTGAGCCTTAGATCTGCTGATGACTCTTGAATGTGGTATTTGGATGGCGGATGCTCAAGGGATATGACGGGACATGAAAGCCAGTTCATCTCATTAGAGCGCAAAAGAAATGGAAGTGTTAGTTTTGGAGATAACCAGAAAGGCAAGATTGTGGGCTATGGCACTGTTGGTGTCTCTTCTTCAATCGAAGAGGTTTCTCTTGTCAAGGGTCGGAAGTTCAACTTGCTTAGTGTAGCCCAGCTCTGCGACAAACACAAAAAGGTTATATTCGACTTGGTAGGATGCTCAGTAATTGACTGTAAGACTGATTCTACTATTTTCTTTACTCCTCGAATTAATAATATTTATATGATTGATTTATCCCCTGGCTCCACTAATGTGTGTCTTGTATCTAAGGAGGATATTCATGGCTTTGGCACAGAAGGTTGGGTCGTACAAATATGAACATTCTGTCCAAATTGGCCAAAAAGCAATTAGTTGTGGGTTTACCCAGCATCTACTTTGATAAGGATAAACTATGCTCAGCTTACCAACTATGTAAGTAAGTTAAGAAATCTTTTTAGTCAATTAATCATGTAGTAACTAAGCGACTGCTGGAGCATTTCCACCTGGATCTTTTTGGCCCAGTTTAGCCAATGAGCATGGGTGGTAAGAGATTTTCTTTGGTGGTTGTGGATGACTTCATGAGATTCACTTGGGTAGTCTTACTGAGTAGCAAAGATGAGACATACGAATGTTTTATCAAGCTCAGTATCTGAATAACGAACAAAATAGAATATAAAATTAGTAGAATCTGAAGTGATCATGGACGTAAATTTGAGAATTTCCGTTTCGAAGAATTCTATTCAACGCATGATATTGACAACTTCTCTTCTCTCTATACGCCTCAACAAAATGGGGTTGTAGAATGGAAGAATGGAACCATAGTTGAAATGGCTCGATCCATACTGAGTGATAACAATCTACCAAAGTACTTTTGGGGAGAAACTGTTGACACAGCCTATCATATCTTGAATCAGGTTTTAATTTACCTAATTCTTGAGAAGACACCCTACGAGCTTTAGTGAGGGCGCAAGCCTAAGATTGGTAATCTCAAATCATTTGACTTTAGGTGCTTTATTCTTAAAACTAAGGAGTAATTAGGTAAGTTTGATCCTAAGTTTGATGAAGGTACCTTTTTGGGATACTCAACTAACAGCAGGGCATTTAGAATATATGTAGAAAAAACCGGCTTATTAGAGGAGTCTATGCATGTAGATTTCAATGAAAATAACAATGTAGATAGACGTCCATCTGATGAAGATGAAGGACTACCCCAGTAAGTAGATCCACTCAGTATGCCACTATCTGTGCTGACCAACCCAGCACAAGAACCTGAAGCTGAGGAAGCTAAAGATGATGATGAGGATTTTTCTATCAACTTCAAAGATGGAGAAGATTAACCTATACCTCAGCATCCTGTTGTCGATCCTCTAATAGTTGATTTGTGTCTTCCAAGAGAGATTAGAGTTCATCGCAACCATCCACTAGACAACATAGTTGATGATGTTCATAATCCAGTGATGACCCGAGGTTAGCTCAGTAGGATAATGAGTCATCCAGCCTTCATATCATTGATCATATCTAAGAAGTTTGAAGATGCAGAAGGAGATGATTATTATATTATCACAATGCAAGAGGAGCTGGATCAATTCAAGCGCAATGATGTTTGGGATCTAGTTTCGAAGCTGAAAAGGAAATCAATTATTGGTATAAAATGGGTTTTCAAGAACAAGCTAGATGAAGATGGCTATGTTATCAGGAACAAAGCTAGGCTTGTTGCGCAAGGCTACAAATAATAAGAAGAAATCGATTATGATGAGACTTATGCTTCTGTAGCCAGATTAGAAGCAATTCAAATCCTGTATGCTTTCGCATCTCATATGAACTTCAAATTGTTTCACATAGATGTTAAGAGTGCATTCCTGAATGGATTCATTAAAGAAGAAGTCTATGTTCGCCAGCCTCCAGGCTTTGAAGATCTGAAGTATCCTGAGCATGTTTTCAAACTGAAGAAAGCTCTCTTTGGATTGAAGCAAGCTCCAAGAGCTTGGTATGAGAGGCTGGATAATTTCTTGATCAACAAAGGCTATGAAAGAGGAAAAGTAGATACAACTTTGTTTATCTGGCGAAGGAAGGAAGATATGTTGATGATATCATATTTGGAGCAACTAATGAGAAGCTATGCAAGGAGTTCAACAAGTAGATGAAGAGTGAGTTTTAAATGTCTATGATGGGAGAGCTCAATTTCTTTCTTGGTCTTCAAATCAAGCAGACTGAAGATGGAATTTTCATCAATCAGGCGAAGTATGCTAGAGAAGTCTTGAATAAATTTGATATGGAACATTCGAAGCCAATGCCGACTCCCATGGCCATTAATACAATCATGAGTAAAGATGAAGCTGGAAAACCTGTGGACAACAAGTTCTATAGATGAATCATTGGTTCTCTTCTTTATCTCATAGCTAGTAGGCCAGACAAACAGTATGTTATGTGCTACTATGCTTGTTATCAAGATGATCCTAGAAAATCTCACTTAGCTACTATTAAGAGAATTCTTAGGTACTTGCAAGGTTCAATTGAAGTAGGTCTGTGGTATCCCAGTTGTTCAGATTTCACTCCTAGGGGATTCATATATGCTAATTATGGGAGAGACAAGCTCAACAGGAAAAGTACAACAGGAGGATGTCATTTCCTTGGAGAGTGCCTTATCTCATGGTATAGTAAGAAGCAAACTTATGTTGCTCTGAGTACATGGAAGTAGGAAGCTGTGTAGCACAACTGCTATGAATTAAGAAGCAATTGGAAGATTATGGTATAAAGTCAAGTTGTCTTGAAGTTATGTGTGGCAATAAGAGTGCAATTTACCTATGCAAGAATCCAATTCAGCATGGTAAGATGAAGCATGTCAACATTAGACATCACTTCATTAGGGATCATGTGCTACGAGGAGATGTCAAGCTGGAATATGTTCCTTCTGAGGAAAAGCACGCTGATATCTTCACCAAGCCATTACCTAAGAAGGAATTTTCTATGTAATAAGTATATAGTTACACTTATTACCAATATAATTTTACACACTAAACACTATAGTTTAACTCATTTTTATACTTCCAATAAAAGATTTCACGTGGCATATAGATTTTTTTGGTGCAAATGCAGATATTAGGTAAATCTTGGGAGTAAAATGATCTAAAGTGGAATTCTATGTAAAAAGAGTAAAAAAGGTGCGAAAAGATGTGTGGAACTTAAAGATTTGGCTTAGGATCGAACCTATCGAAGATCGGTGAAGTTACAAGAAGAATTCTGAAGAAAAACACAATTCACTGTCATGACAACAATTCGTGGTCGCGACTTGATACACTTCAGAAGCAAAAAATTGTCAAACAAAGATTCATGGTTGCTACTAATATATCGCGGTCGTGACTTGGACGGTTTTTTGGTCAAATCTTCTTAACTACCAACCGCCAGATAAGAATGATCAACCGCCATCAACCGCCATTAACTACCAACGAAAAGACACTTATCAGAAGTCAACCAATCATGAATAGATGCCTATCCATTATGGATAAGATTAAATCTTCTCAACCAATCACAATGACGTGATGCAATCTTTCACCAATGGACACAACTCTTCTTTTGGATAGACACAACCCTTCGAATTCTATAAATAGGGCTCCAAACCTCACAAATTTCATGGCATTGGAATTAGAAAAAGTGAGAGATATAGTGTGTGCGTAGATAGAGAGTGAAATTATTTAGTTTTCACTATGTTCATAAGTGTTACTGAGAAAATGTTTAAGTGATTCGAATCCTTATTTTGATCACTAGATTTCTCTACATATTTGAGCGATTATTGTATAAGTGTACTTTTAAATCACTTATCAATAAAACTTTTCATTCTGCAACATTCGTTTGTTCGATATTCACAAAGAATAGCATCCTAGCGGAGGTTCTATACGGGCCGAGACCGAATTCAAAGCAGACGTAGGAATTGCGAGAATTGATGACTCCCATTAAAGAGTGGATACAGTTTGATCAAAGTTAGCTTTCACTTGCATACCTTACAACTTTGCTTTGCTTTCTACTTATACTTTCTATTTCGAAGTTTATAATATGTTTATGTGTCATAATGCATATTTCGTGTTGAGTCTTTTATATTAATCAAGTTATATGACTTTGAGTTAACTTTAAGAGATTGTGTATAATCACTGCATGTATGATTTTAACGTTGTTTAGTGAGCCAACATTTTTTGAATGGTAACTTTCTAAATGTGGCTATGTGAGAGCGACCCGTACTAAGCATAGTAATATTGTTGTCCAGGTTTATATAATCGTCTTAATTCGTTTGCACTAGATTTAGAAAAGTCATTTTATGTGTTGCTCTACTGTGAATCATTGAACATCTAAGTATCTAGAACCGATTATGTTAAATTAGTTTAGTGAACATAATAACTTTTTTGAACTTGCATGTATTCTTTGCTATACTTATTTCGTAGGAAAAATATATATATTTAGAATCTCTAGTCTTCCATACATATATCTATCCATTCTTCATTCTAATCCTCCCAACTAAAATCCAAAAATATTTTATTTTCTTTATTCTGATTTTCTTGTTGATCTTTAGAGCTAATCCTTGTGGGATCGATATCTTTTAAAACTACATCGTAACTGTATACTTGCAGTGGTCACCATTTTTCTATTTAGATAAGCGGTGCTAACAACACCTGTTCGTATTTTGAACTTATATCTTATCGGTAGGAAAGTGGGAGACAAGGTTTTTGGCTTTATTATTAAATAAAAAATCCTAAGAGTTATTAGAGTCGAAACCTTGCGAACACTATGCTTAGGCGGTTAATTGGAATGGCTAATCCACGATGAAGTAGAAGAAGTTGAAATTCTCCAAATTCTGGCTAAGTGTTGGAGAGTATGTCTTAAGAAGACACGTGGATAGCACCATCAGTATTTCAAAGAAACGACGTGAGGATCAGTTCGCGGTTAAATTTCAAATCTCTACATTTTCAAAAAGATGTGCGTTTGAATTGGAACCGTTTTTACCAAAACTCACCGTTTTACTGAAGCTGTTGAAATCACTCAGATCTCAACATCCATTTCCATCTTGAGCTGAGGTAATGCCACATGCCCTAGAGAATTGCTAAAGTCTATATAAGGTGAATAATTAAAGAGATAGAGATTACTTGCTTTTTCAATCTTAGAGCATTCGAACCCTAAAATCCCTAATTCTCTGCTTCTTTCAAATCCTTCTTTCAAACTCTCAAATGGCGATTACTGTAACCACTTTCAGACTCAAGAGCACCACAACAATGAAAATTGTTGGTAACACTGAAGGAAAAAAGAGAAGCTCACCCTTCAAGAGGGAACCTACTTCACAAGAGTTAAGTGGGCGAATAATCTAGATTTCGGTCCAGTTTATGAAGTGGACTATGAAGGCCTGTTGCTCAACAAGACCATGCATCGCATCATTAAACAACAGCACCTGAGTTCCTTTCTGAAGATGGAGGTTCCTGCTATTATAGGGCTCATTAAGGTATTATACTCAAATCTCTACACAATCCAGGGATTTGATGATGTTCTAATGATGGATTTTGGGGGTAAAACCACCCTCATCTATGCAAGGTTGATTGGAAGTGTCCTCAACATGCCAAATAAGGGCAGTCAGCTTAGAAGGATCGGCGATGAAGATGTCGTGGTGATCTCGGAGGATTGGGAGCTTCCCACAAACTATGCTTTTGGGAAGATTGCAGCGAGCGGCATGAGTTGGACTGCTAGAATGTGCCATGAGCTGGCAGTAAAGTTGTTGCTACCAAAAATTGGGTCATTGACTACTTGCGCATACTTACTGTTCAACACTTTTCTACTGATAAGTTTAATAGTTTGTTTGCAAGATTTGGCTATATATCAACGGTGCCAAAAACTTGTTCATGTAAAATATAGGTGTTGTCAATAACCCTTATCAAAATAGAAAAATGATGATAACTGCAAGTATACAGTTGCGATGTAGGTTTAAAAGATATCGATCCCACAAGGAAGGACTAGTTCTAAAGATCAACAAGGAAGACAAAATAAAGAAAATAAAATAAATTTGATATTTTGGGTAGGAGGGTTAGAATGAAGAGTGAGTAAATATAGGTATGAAAGATTAGAGAATCTAAATATATAGATTTTCCCTACAAAATAAGGATAGCAGAGAAAACATGCAAGTTCAACAAAGATGTTACGATTCACCGCAGAGCAATACATGAAATGACTTTTCTAAACCTAGCGCAAACGAATTAAGATGATAATATAAACCTGGACAACATCAATACTATGCTTAGTACGAGTCGCTCTCACATAGCTACATTTAGCAAGTTACCATTCCAAAAATGTTGGCTCACTAAACAGCATTATATCACAGATCCAATGATTATACACGATATTGTTAACCACGAAGCTACTCTTAAAATTAACTCCAACGCATATAACTTGATTAATATAAAAGACTTAACATGAAATACGCATTATGACACATAGACATATCATAAACTTTGAAATAGAAAGTATAAGCAGAAAGCAAAGCAAAGTTGTAAGGTATGCAAGTGAAAGCTAAAGTTGATCAAATTGTATCCACTCTTTAATGGGAGTTGTCAATTCCCACAATTCCTACGTCTGCTTTGAATTCGATCTTGGCCCATACAAAACCTCCGCTATGATGTTATTCTTTGCGAATATCGAACAAACGAATATTGAAGAATGAAAACTTTTATTGATAAGTGATTTGCAAGTACATTTATACAACAATCACTCGAGAATATAGAGAAATCTAGTGATCGAAACAAGAATTCGAATCACTTGAACATTTTCTCGCTAACACTTATGAACGTAGTGAATTCTCTATCTATACACACACTATATGTAACCCAGGTCTTCTTGCCACATCCACTGCACTGTGATTCAACAAATTGTAAGGTTTGGAACATTATTTATAGAGTTTGAAGGGTTACGTCTATCCATACAAAGAGTCGCATCCATTGGTGAATGATTGCATCACTTCATTGTGATTTATTGAGAAGCTTCAATCTAATCCACAATGGATAGGCACCTTTTCATGATTGGTTGAATTCTGATAAGTGTCTTTTCATTTGTAGTTAATGGCGGTTGATCATGCTTATCTAGCGGTTGGTAGTTAAGAAGATAAAACCATAAAACCGTCCAAGTCGCGACCGCGATACACTAGTTGCGACCGTGAATCTTTAATTGGCAGACTTCTATTTTGAAGAAGAACAAGTCATGATAGCGAATGGTTGTCGCGACCGTGAATTGCATTTTTCTTCAGAATTCTCCTTGTAACTTCACCGATCTTTGACAACTTCTATCGTAAGCCAAATCTTTAAGTTCCACGCATCTTTTTGCACTTTTTTCACTCTTTTTTCATAAAATTCCACTTTAGTTCATTGTACTCCCAAGATTTACCTAGTATCTACATTTGCATAAAAAACAACTACATACCACGTGAAATCTTTTATATGAAGTATAAAAATGACTTTAAACTATAGTGTTAAATGTGTAAAATTATAATGATATTAAGTGTAATTATACACTTATCATACCCCCACACTTAACTTTTGTCGTGTCCACAAGGTAAATTCAACAGAAGTGTATAAATTAGTAAACAAGTTTGTACCTCATTTGGCGAAAGGCTATTGCAGTGAGTACCACATTCCACATTGCAAAAGATTTCAAGTAGAAGTTCAAAATTTCCCACAAATTAGTAATGTGCAATTTATATAGTCTAGTTGCATACCTTTGTTCTTAATGGAGAGTCAACCGAATCGCATCTTCATATAAGCGTTATATGCATATTCGAATATTACCTTCTCTTAAGCATAGTATAAAGTATAAAGGACATAGAAAGCACAGTTTGATTAATTTCTCTCAAGGCATTTTTAGGTAACCTAGGATGCTAAAACACTCTTAGTGGTTGCATTTTATGCTCCATACCAC
>CATIWQ010215431.1:0-11330 GCA_949673415.1 Euphorbia schlechtendalii
ACAGCTTCGATCCTAAGCCAAATCTTTGAGTTCCACGCATCTTTTTGCACCTTTTTCACTCTTTTTTCACAGAATTCCACTTTTGATCATTTTACTCCCAATATTTACCTAGTATCTACATTTGCTTAAAAAACAACTACATACCATGTGAAATCTTTTATATGAAGTATAAAAATGACTTAAAATATAGTGTTTAGTGTATAAAATTAATATGATATTAAGTGTAACTATACACTTATCAAGGATCTGAGCGATTCATCGGGCTCCTGAATGACTTTGTGAAGCTGTCAGCTCACATATAATGCGGGGGTTGACCCAAGGAAATGCTTGCAAAAGACTTTGCTTAGCTGGTCCCCAGAGCTAATGGAGTTGGGTTTCAATTTGTGAAACCAATAAGCAGCCAGCCCGATCAACGTATGCTCGAAGTATCGGCATACGTAAGCTTCTAGGGCATACATCATCTCTATCCTGCTTATGTAATGTCTCACATGCACCATAGGATCGTCTCTCCCATCATACAGCTTTAGGAAGACCTTAGCAATGAGGTAGGGGTTCAATTGCACTCCTAAGATCTTCTTGGTGAAAGAGGAGAGCCTTTTTTCTACCAAAGATTCCTGGTAGGATACGACCAAGTCTTTGAGTAGCTTCTTCAGGCTCCCTCACATCTTGGGATCAAATTCTGTGTCACTGTCTCCCTTGCTAGTGCTATCAGTTGGCTCGGATCCAAAAGGTGGCTGTGGTAGAAATCCAAGTGTTTGGGCGTACAGGTTCGCCCACACCAGCGGGGTTGTCCCAATGATGTAAGGCATCTGCATTCCCATCAGGGGCGCGGTTGCTCCGGTTGGATAATATGGGTTGCCGCCTGGTATGTTGAAAGCTTGGAGCATGGCCAGCATCTGAGCTTGCATGGTCGGGTTTGAGGCGACGCTTGGTTGAGGGATCACCAGCATCGCTTGCGGGGCTACCATCATGGGAACTGCAACTGTCGCCTCGGCTCGATGCTCTTGTGGCGGAAACAATTCTCTGGCTAGGTTCTGCTGATTTGGGCCATCTTTCGGGATTCCTTGCAGGGCTGTCACCTCGACATTGTACTGCTCCATGAAACAGGATCGGATGATCTGTTGCTGTTCGGGTGGAATGTTGTATTCCCTAAAAATTTGCAACACTCTGCTCCAAAACACTAAGCGGCATAGCACCACGCTTGGGTGTTGGAATTGGTGCTCCGGCATCCGTAAGTCTGTCGAGGCCAATTTGGATGGTTGCGAAGTTAGAAGGGTGATCATTGCTGATTCCCGCCATTTGTGATGGTATTCCTGCACTGAAAGGGAATAAATACGGTAGTCTTTGCAATCGAGTTTAGATAAAATAGACCGATAATAAGTGGAACGATTTTTGGAAAAGAATTTCGTGCGCAAAATGGAATACTTATCGAGTTGAAGATGTGTTGCGAACTAAATTTCTCACCGGGGCAAGTAAGTTTAGTCCATGCTCATCGCACCACTGAAAGTTCACAAAAATTGAAATAGCCTGGGAGCTTGTGGAACTTCAGATATTTCGGATTAGTTATGAGAGATTCCTCCTGCAATATAGATAAAGATCAAGGGTCGGTGCTTTGTCCCCCGGAGAGCCTCCGATGCTAAAGTAGGCGAATTATAAGATCAAAATGCGTGTGTAGAGCGTAGAGAGTAAGAATTCAGAAATTGATTAACCTGTTATGGAGGCTGCCATTCACTATTTATGGGCTCTTCAAGATTCCCCAAATCGTGGAGGTTTGACTCATTCAAAATGAGATCGTGATCCCTAAAAATAAGGAAGGCCGGGTCCAATCTTTATCTATTCCTTGATTTTAGGGAGTAGATAATTATTCGGATATTGCACGTTTCAGCTCGGTGGACACCGTCTCAGACACCGAGGCGGTTACAACTTCTTATAACGCACGGTGTATAAAGCATTCGAGGCGAATCCTTTTTAGGACAAAAAGGGTTACGGCTCGATGAACGAAACGTGCAACGCGATTTTGTGATTGAGACGCATACTAAAAGTACGACAATTTATCACTAAGTAAGTCTTTTGTATGTTTGTGACTTCTGGATAACCCTTTTCAATGGGAAGTTAGTTATCACAACCCTTTTCAAATGCATTAAGCCTTTCTCTCTAGTTTTAACCAAACGGAAACTTAAATGGAAAATTGCTTTCTAAAGGTTTCAAGTTCGGATTTTTCATTCCATTTATTGTAAACCCAATTGAAGAAATTTTTTTTAAAAAAAATGGTTATCAAAACCCTTTGTGATGCTCAAAGGTAGACCTGGGCACGAGCCCGTTGACCCGCGGATCCCGTCCATGCCCGCTCTTCATGGGATGGGCTTGGATAAGGTGATTAGTGATTAGGCCCGACCCGACCCGAACCCGAAGCAGCCCGAGTAAAATATATGCCGGGCTTGGTTTTAATAATAAAACCCAAGCCCAGCCCGTCCGGCTCGAAATAATAATTATTATGTTAAAAGTATATATTTATTATATACATTTAAAGTAAAAAAAATTACATGGTTGAAAATTTTCATATTTTTTTGCTAAAGTTTAACATTTAAACTCAATTTTATGACTTATACTACAAATATATTTGAAATTATTTTTTCACAATTATTTTTTAGTAATAAATTTTAATTTTTTTTAGTTGAAACAATTAATAGTTAAACCCGCGGGCCGGGCTTGGTTTTGATTATTTTATTAAAGACCCGGCCCGACCCATACCCGATGTATTTTTTCATGAATTTGGACCGAACTTGGGCTATTCATTGTTTAGTTAGGCCCGATAAAACCCAACCCGAACCCGGCCCAGCCCGGCCCGGCCCATGCCCAGGTCTCCTCAAAGGTCATTTATTCACTTAATGAAGGAGTTTCATTGTACGTCTTTATGCCTTAGTAATAAGTGCGTTCGTGCATATCTCATTTTAATAAAATTGCGCAATTGCACAAATAAATACAAAATAAAAATCCTCACATTCTCCTACGCGAATCGAACTTGATATTTGGATCTCACACACACATAAACCAAACACAAACTCTGAATAATTCTCTAATATGCTAAATTACCATCCAAAAAATCATTATGGCCTTTCCACTAATTGCAAAGAAATACACATTTACTAGTTTGAAATAAATAAATAGTAAAACAGCACCAGCTCCTAAGCAAAATTGGGGCCAGTAAAACAATCTTATATACTACAGATGATAGATAAATTGGTGGAAGCACTAGTCAGTAAATTTTTGAAATTTCATGGTACCGTCATCCAAGACTGCCATATTCTTCCTTTTCTTTGACAGCTTTGTAGGGTTATTCAGAGCATTCTGATCTTCTGAAAATTGAGCAGCTGTTCGAGCCCTTAATTCTTCTAGGGTCTCTCCTTCCTTTGCTCTCTCCAAAACCTGAACAAAGTCGCAGACAAAATGAGTTACCCAATCAAAATTCTTTTTACCCAAAAGTAGAAATTTTACTAAAATTTCAGGGAGTTACCATGTGTCGACCGTAAAGATGGGTGCTTGAAAGTGCTTCAAGAGCATTCTGTGCCTCTTGCTTTGTAACATATTCTACAAATGCAAAGCCTCTGTGGTTTCCGAATTTCATTGGCAACCTTAAGCTCTTGATCTGTGCATTTTAACAAAATTGGTCAATGACATTTAAGCAGAAGAATCCATGCATTAGTATTTGGAATTGAAGAATAAGCATAAACAAGAAAGAAACATAATCGAAAAAGTGAGTGGGGTTTAGTTTACTTTGTAATCTATACACTTACATTTTGGATCATGCTGAGAAAATGCAGGCAGACATGATTTTGAAAGGCCAATGAGCGCAAAATATATAAACCATATTATTATACTGTTACAAGCTTTTCTGCGCCTAAGTCTAGCAATAACAAAATGGTAACAATTGTTCATTGGAATTTTGATTTGATTAAGCTCTAGAATTAGGAATGGTGTAAAAAATAGTAATTGTGGTTACAAGCTTCAGAAAAGAAACCTCAGACATATAAAACAAGGACAATAGCTGTTACATATCAAAGTTCTGAAGTACCTGTTAGAGTATGATGGAATATCAAAGAAAAATGGTTATAAAAAATGGGTAATACTATATTGACAATTAAGGGGTTGACACTATTGACACTAGACATCTCAACCGTTGATTTAGTTTTGATCTTAAGGTTAATTTTGCAGGTTTTGTACTCCTAATTGATGTAAGATTATTGTCTCTGTACATTGACCATTCTCCGCCTCTTACTCTTCTTCATTGTGAATGACGCCATTAATTTCAATTTTGTACTGTCATTTTACATTTATTTTTAATTTCATGAGCACTAAAAACAGGGATTTGATAACTTATAAGAATTTTAACAGTGTTGAACTGAACCCTGAATTGAAAAATCAAATCCCATAAATGAAATCAATTAGAAAATGCTCACAAAACAAAGAAAACACAATATTATGTAGAATGATTGTTAGAAGATTTCGCAATTGTCGTTAGGTTTATGTGAAGACAAATCACAGCACTCGAAAAAATAGAGGAAGAGAAAAAAAGAGACATGGCGAAGAAGGAGAGGGTCAATTCAAATGCTTGTGAGATCTCCACCATATTGACAGAGAAAAAAGAGAGATGTCCAAGAAGGTGGTTTTTGTTGAGGGTCAGCAGAATAAGAAAGATGCATAAAAGGAGGGAGATTCTGTCAACTGTTAGATCAAAATTAAATCAAGGGCTTAGATGTGTAGTGTCATTAGTGTCAACCTCTTAGTTGTCAATATAGTATTACCCATAAAAAATTGTCATTGGAAAGATTTAAGCAACCAGAAAAAGTGGGATCAACGAAAGAGGGAAATAATTTGTTGTTTAGGTTCGCTAAGAAGAACGGTGCTCAACTAAAGATAATTGGCGGTGGCTTGGCCTTACCAAAACACAATTTAGGTAGAAAATAGAAGTGATGTCCTTCAGAATGATAAATGCGTTTCTTTAATTTTTATCTGCTAAGAAGATATGATTTACCTGACCAAACGGACTAAATAGCTGTCTAAGATCTTTCTCTGTTGCCTCAAAAGCTATATTTCTAACAAGTAGCTTTGTAGAACTCCTATCCTTGTCAACCTTTTTCTTCACTTGTTCATCTTTCTTGGCATGACACAATTGCAAGATGAGAGCATGCCCATCCAAAACAGTTGCCTGCAAAAGTTGGAAAAAAATTGTGCACGTGGCAACCAAAATCCAAGGACCAAACAAGATGTAAAATGTTTTGTTCACAATTACCTGTGATACAGTACAAACAGATGTTGCTGTCTCCACTGAGTCGAACTCTAGAAAACCAAAGCCCATTGAGACATTCTTCCCGTTTTTTACGTGCTTCTTTATCTGCATGTCAAGAAAAAATAAACCTATACTGTCAGGCATGTGATCTGGAAATGATTGAGAGGTATAAAGACCGAAAACATTACCCTAACACTTAAGATCTTCCCCTCCTTCATTTGTTCACTGAAGTGTTTTTTTAAACTATCTTCAGATGTCTTGAAATTCAAGTTCTTGACAAATAGTGACCGTGACTGTAGCAAAACAGACAATTGAAAAAAGATTAAAAAATGAAACTGAGCAGCAAGAAAGAGCGTTAAGCGTTTAAATCAATCTACTGACAAGCAATTAACTTATATATACAAATAACTGGAAATATCCATTCAAGTACTACCTCAATTCTATCAGGATCAATGTCGATTTCAGATATTCCTTCCACATCTTGCTCCAGCTTCACTCTATTAGCATCATGTTCTCCCACGGCATTATTAGTATTATCTTTCTTCGAAGCAGCACCTTCACTAAGAACATTATGAGGAGCCCATTCCAAATACAATGGAGCATCCCTAACATATTCGCAAAATGCAACAAAATTTCAACTTCCAGCCAATAATAGTTTTCAAAGAATGCAAACACTCCTAAATATCCAATGCCCACAGAAAAACCAAAAATACAACAGAGGGGGAAACTCACTTGTAGCGCTTGTATGCTAGACCTTTAAAAGCAGCACGAGCTTCAGATGGTTCAAGGAAAACAACCTGATAATACCGAATTCAAAATAATTAAAGCGGTATGTGAAAAATGACTAACAATAAGAACTCCCAACTCTGGTATTTCAAATGTTATTGCCGAGAAAATAGCTTGAGCATGAAAATAAATCAGTGAGGAACTTTCTCCCAAGAAAACAATATGAGAATCAAATTCATGTCACATTTGGATAAACTTGTTTAAATGACAACTTTAAATCTGAAACATGGATTCTTGTATTTCATAGAGTATGCATGAATTGAAATAATACCAATATCATGAATGTGTTTCATGTAATAGAAAACCAAGCTTATCCTTGATGGACAAAGGAGTACAAAGATATAATTTTTTATTTGTATAACTGGAAACTTTAAGAATGTAATGATGTAAAGTTGATATCAATACTGACTTGCAAAAAGAAAATTGTACTTCTGTGACAATATCATGCAAAAAGATTGTCATAAAATGACAACCTCGTAGAAATCTAATCTGATAAATTAATCCTTCCAAGGGTATAATCAATGATCTGTTGTTCTATGGTAGCACAATATCACTAAGGGACACATTATTGCTGAAGCTTCTCGAACTTTTTAAAGGCTCCTATTTAAAACCTCTCGCTTTTCATGTAATACAACTGATTTTGGCCCCACAGGGTGAAAGACATTGAGTTTTAATAACACGCTCCTTTCAGGCTTACAATAACTGTGTTAAATCCAAAATAGCACAATTATAACTCTCGATATCATACAAAACAAGATTATATTGTTTGGATGAGCTTAATTCTAAGAATTTAGTAGTCAAAGGCACGACTAGGCTCTCGGGCGAGCCCTTGCGCCTTTAGGGGTTTTAGGCTAATTTTTGCGCCTAGAGCACCCCAAGGAGCGCCTACGCGGACAAAAAGCCCAGGGAGCGGCCTCGCGCCTTGAGTGCGCCTCCGCGCCTTGACTACTGAATTTCCTAAATAAAGTGAAAAAACCAGATGCCTAGCCTAACTTCCACATGTTTGAACCCATTCTCCCTTAATCAAAGCAACACATCCACCATTTAAACAAATAGAATTTCTTCATGAAACTTGTAGAAGCCAAATTCACCATACGAAAAAATTAAAAAATGTTAACTCAAACCACGTACCAATGCCAATGTTTTTGTTGAAGGAAGTATAACTTTTTCCAAGCTACCAAACTTCCCAAACATCTTAGAAAGTTCTCCGTCAGAAGAGCCATATGGCAAGTTCTTTACTAAGATAACATGGTTGCTTCTTTTTATGCCATCAGTTTTCCCAGCAGCAAATTCCTCTAGGGACTTAATGTTGACACCAGCATTTATAAGAGCTTTTTTTGTCTCTGCAATCACTTGAGTTTCTCCTAAAGCAATAAGAACAGCTAGATCATCAGCTTCTCGGTCTAGTAAATCACTCTTACTTACGCCATGTCTTCTAGCAATGTTCTCAACCACCTAACATTACGGGGCATAAAAGAATCAGGACAAAAATTTAAGTCATAAATTGCAAATGCACACACTAGAAGCATCATTATATAGTGTTAGGAACATAAACTAGTCCAAAATAATACACTTTTCCAAACAAGTCTAATCCACAAGTTAATTCATCTGACAAGACAAATTTTAATTGAGATTTCTCACTAGATTATGTTAATAGGATCTGTCCATTTCTACCAATCACGGGCATACGAAGATTATATCACTCACTAACTGTAAAATGAAATATATGACAGGTTAGATGTAAAGATACTAACAGTATCTGAACAGCTTGTACAATTTTAGGCACACAAATATTAAGAGGAAGAAACTCAACAGTTTTCAATTCATCTGTTAGGACAACTTTTATTCAATATTCTGTCACTAGGTCACGGTTAGAGGATCTTTACTTATCTTAAGTTTAGAAAATTTTTGGGATCATTTATTGGGATTACAAAACAGCTGACTGCTCATAAGATTAAAACAGCTTGCTATCTAAGCAGCTTCTACATTTTTTAAGAAGAAGAATACAAATAGCAATTTCAACATATTAAATAACAAACAGTAAATCATCATAAATGGTATAACAATACACATTAGATAATCCATATGCAAGTGGCCTCTGACACCCTGTTTAATGCAGGCTTCCTATCTTACACCCATTTGCGGTTCATTAACTTTATTGGATAATTGCACCAGGAGAAGGAATCACAAGGCTAATTTAGCCAGTAAAGGCTTTTTACAATCAAAAATGAGGTCAACTCAGTCAACACTTGACTAACAAAACATTTCTTTTTAAACCATGAAATTTCATAATGGGTCAATTTGATAAACAATTAGATAAGTCAAGATGAAGTGAACTGCACAAGATCAATAATCATATAAAAAGTTTTTATGGATGAGGTTACACAAGTGACAATATTCCAAAGCAACCACAAAATTGTACGAAATAAAAAAATAGCAAATGAAATAATCAGAGAACGAAAAGAAATGGACAAGTCTTGCTAAGTTTTAACATACTGTATCTGGACGCATAAACAAACTGTTCCACGCTTTTGTATTTCCACTAGCTTCCGATGCCTTTCTTTCTTCCTCCCGACGTTGCTTGAAGGTTTTCGGACCTTGCATTAGTGTCTCATCAATCCTACAGATCATAAGATGCTCACTCAACAGAATATAGACAGGAGCAAAGATAAATGCATAACACCACTAATTACTCTTGGTTATTAGATGAATTCTTCTTTTTAGCTTGCATGACATGCAACAATCTTCCTTGGAAAATTGAGTTGTCCAATTCTTGTAATGCCCTAAACAAAACAAATCATTAATTCCGAAAAGAAATGCTCCAGAGAAAAAAAAAACACAGTAGAGTGAAGAGAAAGTTGAGAAACAACATAATTTACGTATAGTCACACACACAGCATCATCAATTTTAAGGGCAACCAAATGATATAATGGTTAAAACAAGTAATTAAGACAACATAAGACCAGCATATATACGGAACAAAATATTTTTCAGTGAAATGGATAAATATCTGTCTTCCTATTTCATAATAGACAAGGGAAGTATTTAGGTCTTGAATTTATTTACGAAAAGATAATTGGACAACAATGCAACAGAACTCCAGTACAGACTACAGTAATGTCCCTGTGTATAGTGAGCAAGAAACATATAATGACAATGAACAATCTAAAACTCATAATCATCCATATGGCACCAAAACAATAAATTTAAATACTTGTTCACCGAAAATCCATGAGTCACATTAGAAAGGAGA
Source organism: Euphorbia schlechtendalii (assembly GCA_949673415.1). Lineage (NCBI taxonomy): Eukaryota > Viridiplantae > Streptophyta > Magnoliopsida > Malpighiales > Euphorbiaceae > Euphorbia > Euphorbia schlechtendalii. The sequence continues at coordinate 9,328 of CATIWQ010215431.1, forward strand.
CTCTAAAATTACCATAATATTCACAGAAATGTGCATAAAAATGTAAAATTGCAAAAAGGTCCTTAATGTGTATTTCTAATAACCTTAGAGAATAATATTCAGCCTGTACAGATACAGGAGCTAGGGAAGGGAACTAATATGAAAGGTATTATCAAGAGGTTAAAATTGCAACAAAGAACATCCAATCAGAGGTTACAACAGTGTGCAACGAATATCATTCAGCGAAGGAAGCTAACAACTTTAAGCCCTGCGGTAAGCCATAAATACCTTGTTGCATATTCTGGAAGCTTGTAGCGAACGTAAGCAATCCCCTTGGACCTCTTTGTGTCTTTATCGACCACAAGATGCACCTCTGAGACAGGGCCAAATTTACCAAAGTGCTCTTCCAACTCATCCTCCCTGATGAATTGTCCAAAGAATGACAGCATAACAAGGACAAGATCAGCAACAGGAAATAGAACGAGAAACTAAAAACTGATTTTGACAATAAATTTATTGCAAAACGCATACTCTAAGATAAGATAAACTAGAAAGCATACATTGCTGTGTACGGAAGATTTCGAACAAAAAGACGATCAGCCTCATTTAATCCTTCTTTCTCATCTTTTGGATTCAATAATGAGTTATCAGGGTCAAGGATTTCACCATAAGGATCTGCAAATGGCACTTCCTCTTCGACCTCCACTTCATCTGCAACCCTAGTATTAAGTTTTTCACTCTTACCTGGTTTTATAGTTTGATTGTGGCTAAGACCTTCTTCTTCAGATTCACTATCTGAACTTGTATTGTCATTTTCATCAATATTTTCGCTGCTTTCACTCTCTGAATCCGACCATTCTTTCTTTACTCTACTCTTGAAGTAATCCATATCTGAAATAACTTCTTCATTGGCCAGATTGATTGATCTCTCATCTTCATGACCATTACTTTCATCTGATTTGGAACTCACTAAAACCAGCTTCTCTTTGCCTTCCCTCTTTGCTTGGATGTCCTTCTTACTTTCTTTAACAGCGTGATCAGAAGCTGGAGCAACCAAAGTATCATTGGCCCACAATTTTGACTTTACCCTTGGTTGCATGACCTGAAGAAATTCCTGTAATTGGGGATCATCAATCCCGATTCCGTCTTCACTATTCTTCTTAACATCCCGCACACTCTTGAAGCCTGAAATTTTATCAATACCTTCTGTTGCTTTTTGAAGCTTATTCTTAGAATGCCTACTCCATGGACGAGGAATATCTGGATCTCCAAGTTTACGAGCAATCTGGAAGAAAGCTGGCTTATTTTTCCGCACAATTTCATATACTACAGGCTTTCACATGCACATGGAAATTAATTACAATTCCACGAAAAAGGTAAAAAACAAATACCTCACAAGAAATTCTAGAAGTATCAAGGTAAGATTTGTTGAAGTATTTGATAGCTTCTTCTGCTTCATGTTCAGTGCGAAATCCAATGAAAGCGAATTGCCTACTCTTACCATCTCTTAAACCACAAAAAAAGATCTGTCAAAAACTCCGAACAGAACTACCAAAACAAATATCCTAAACAAGAGAAGAAAATTGAGTGAATACTTGGTTCGCATGAGTTTTACATCAGTAATTTCTCCCTTCTGAGAAAATACCTCTCGAAGGCGATCCTCAGCTGCATATTTTGGTAAATTCTTCACACAGATTCTAGACCTAAAACACCAAACAACCGGATATCGAGTTCAATTGATGAAATAAAAATAAGGCATACTAGAGCTGAAATTGAGGGAATAACAAGATAGGAATATTGTGCTACTTACATTTTCTTGGCTTTTAAACGGATCTTTTGCGACTAGCTGGTGGCAATGTATCAATTGTAAAGAGCCCTTTACAATTGCTCTGCGACACAAGAACCGAGGAGCTCTTTTACAAAATCCCTAATTAAATTAACAGACTGGCTGGTGGCGGTGGCTTTGTATCAAATATTGCTGTATAGAGCTCCTCACAATTCCTCTGTCACACAAGACAATGGGC
>CATIWQ010215437.1:0-25547 GCA_949673415.1 Euphorbia schlechtendalii
CATATTCGGTTACCCCTAGCACGAGCCGAAGCAATGCTGTGAAAAAACTTCGTATTATCATCACCCAGTAAAGCCCACTTCACTCTTGATTGTTGATGCCTTATTTTCTCAAGATTCGATCTATAAGTCGCCAAGAGAGAGCGAGCTTGGTATAGTTCCGAACCTTCACCACCACTAATCAGTCGAGAGGATGTGCTAGATAGTAAAGAAACCATGGTTGCTTCTAGCTCCTTAATCTTCCTTTCAATCTCCCAAAATTCGAAATGTGCCATGGCCAAATGAAAACCCTTAGTTTCCTAAGCTTGAAATCCATATCCTCCAAAGGCCACTTATCACATATTTCCCGCCATTTCACCGTAATAAAGGGTAAAAAATTGGAGTTATCCCACCAACAACTAAGTGATCGGAAGATTCGTCCATTATTTCGCATCAACGCATGAGATGAAAAGATAATTTGTAGGTGATCGGAAAGGGGAGAGTCAACTGTCGATAAATTCATCAACGGCCATAACTCAAGGATTCCGTAAGAAACCAAAACTCGATCAATGCGAGAGTACGAGAGGCTATTCGACCAAGTATAATCCCTTCCATTCAAGGGTAAATCATAGAGCGCGTTGTCATCAACAAAATTCTTGAAAGCTAGTATAGAATTGGTAATACCACCACCAAAGTGTTCCGAACTATATAGCACTTCATTGAAATCCCTGCATATGATAATATTCTCGTATTCACTTGTAACTTCCGAGAGTTCTCCCCAAAAAGACAAGCGATCAACATAAGTGGTAGGACCATAAATACACAAAACATATCCGTCAAAATTAGCCGACGTCAAGTGAATAACAATCCATCTACTCTCATCACGGATCACATTACCTTGCATCAGCCTTGAGTTCCAAGAAAACAGCAATCCCCCCGACCTTCCTTGCGAAGGAACAACGTGAGTAATGAAATCATTATGCCCCAAAATCTTTTTACCAAATGATCTAAAATAGCAGCCACTTTAGTTTCAATAAGTACAAAAAAGTTCAAATTCCATTTCCTAATCAACGATCTCACACAAAATTGTTTGGCATTATTCGAAACGCCTCCATGACAATTCCAACTTAAATAGCTTAAAGACATAATAGAAACAAAAAAAACCTCGAAATACCTTAATTCCAAATCTGCTATAGTTCATCATCTGAGAGATTCCTCAAGAGCATGAACAACAACATCCACGTGGTTACCATAAAAATGCCAATCCTTTCCCCTACTTTAAAAGTTAGCAATTCCTCGCTAAATTGCTGATCGTTATCACTCGCTCTTAGAATAACTCTATTCATGTTCATAATATTCGGGCCCGAGGAACTTGATGATATATTAGCATTGCCGTTTGCCAAGAAATCCAAAATACCACCACCCCCTGCCGTCGGCGGTGTTGATCGAGAACCTGGAAGGCTTGTAGTCTTCTCAATCTTGCTGCAATTTAAGTTCGAAGGTTGTTTAGATTGGACACTAAGGTCTCCCAGCTGTTCATAAGCTCCTTCACTAGAATATTGGTCTGACTTCGATTCACCACTCGCTGAGCTGTTTCCATCTGAGTCACCAGAAATTGCCTCTATCTTCCCCTCACAGTGACTACATCCCACTCCTTGCCTAAATTTTGCATAAATCGTTGCTACTGTAGCACCCATAGTAATCGAAAACGCTTTGCCTACCGAGCAAATAGGCACCGACATAAGACATGAAACTACATCAAGCCTCTCAGGTCGGCTAAAATCACTATCCAGGGTAATAATACTGCTAAAGTTCGATGCAAGCTTCCTAACCAACGGCTCACTAACAACAGACGGAGGAATACCGAATAAGTCAAGATACAGAATGCAGTTATTGGAAACAAAATCAATGGGCAGAAGTGACATGTTAGAGAATACATGGTTTAAGATCCTCCAATCATCATTGACGAAGCTTTTCATCATCTCCGCCGACTCAAAACCGATAATTACATTCTCTCCCCCCGCCGGGGCAGCAAAGGTGATCAAGAACCCCCTATCGACTAACAGATCTGAAACAATCTTCATGTTAGGTAAACTATGTAGCTTCGCTAGGCAGGCATTAGCTTTCCATGGTGCTGTCTCTACTAGCAATTCCATCTGTTTAGGCAATGCTTTGTTGATAGAATTTACAATCGCATCTCCACTATTCTTCTTCCCATTATTCGAGACCACATTCGCATACGATCGGTCACCCCTAAGAGACTCTCGAAATATTGACTTGTTAACTGGATTTGCCCTCCTCACTGGTTTGTGTTCCTGAACGATCGGAAGCCTAGAATATTTTACCCGGTAAGCTCGCAATTTTACAGTACCGATTGAAATTGAAGTCATCCGATATAGGGTCTCCCTGATTGAATCTGAGTTTTCCATGGTTAAAAAACCAAAGTTTAGATTACGCTGATTCCTTCTCCGAGCCACATAGACGCTACCAAACACACCGATCCGTTTGAACACCCTTTTCATTGCAAAATTGTCATAACCATTTGGGAAATTCTTGAAATATATCTTAGACAGCTGTGGTGAGGATTCTGATTTAGATTGTCGATGATGGTTTGATGTTGTAACAGCCTCTGGAAGACGGCCATGGTTTGTTGAGGGTGCAGCTAGTCGGCGGCTAGGGTTCGTGGAGGACGCAGATGGATGGCGGCTAGGGTTATTTGTGGTTGAGGTTGGGCGGCGGCTAGGATTTTCGTGGATGGCTTTCATGGCTAGGGTTCGACTATTATTACACATTCTAAAATATAAATGAAAATATTATCTTATAAACTTAATCTTGTCTGTGCAAAACCTTGCCTTTCTCATAATCTTGTGGATTGAAGCCATAAAGTAACATGAATATAATTATAAATTTACAAGGACAAATGAATAAGCAATTCCGAAGATGCATAAAATTACGAGCTACTAAACAAAAAATAAGATGTCTGCTAGGGTTTGCAAACCCTAGCTGCCACCATTCACTTTTCCAGCAAAAGCTGGAATTTTCTGTTCACCGCTCAACTTTCATTTGTTTTCTTGGTTCTTCTCCTTACTCACCTTACCTTTCTTAGTGGTTTTGTTTGTCTTCTTGCTGTTTCTTTATCATGCCATGGATACGGGATTCTCCAATGCAAGTCTTATTGCGGAGCTTTTTGATAACCAATACTCTAGTCCCATGAAGAAGGCAGCCCCGTCTGTTATTAATGATGAGGCGTGCAAGGCTAATCCTATGCCCAGGCTGTAACAAATCAGGTTCCGACCTCTATGCTCCCATCTCAGGTCTCTATCTCGGAGAAGGGTGGTTACAAGATGGTAAGAATATCGCAAGATGTTTATGATCAAAGGATGCGTCGATGTGCTTTTTCACTCATCGGTAGATTGATTCTGCTAAAAGGCAGTGCTCCAAGAAAGTTGGAAGATTTAAAGGTTCAATTATCCAAGATTTAGGATCTTAAAGGTGGATGGAAACTTATCCCGATTGGACGAGGATACTATCATCTGATGCTCGGCTCATTGGAGTGCAAGAATCTCATCTGGAATAAGGGAAGTGTCAATCTGAAGCCCGGTATTTTTAGACTACAGCCCTGGATGGCAGATTTTGATCCATATGCGTCAAACAACACTAATGTGCAAGTTTGGGTTAGATTGCAAGGTTTACCATGGGAGTATTGGGATCCTAGAACTTTGGCGAAAATAACTAGCTGTTTCGGAATACTCCTCCGAGTGGATAAAGCTACAGCAAAGGGAACTTTTAGTCATTACGCAGGGTTTTAGTTCATATTGATTTATCACACAATCTTCCAAGTACGATTGGTGTCGAACGAGAGGGTGGTGAATTATGGATTGACTTAGGTTTTGAGAACCTTCCTGCTTTTTGCAAGCTGTGCAGTTCGGTTAGTCACCATTCCTATGACTGTAGATGCAATGCTAAGCCACCGCGGGCGGAGAGGAAAGCTGCAGCAAGGAAGCCAGAAAAAGAAGGCCCGAATAAACCCACAAGAAACCTTAATTTTCTTATACTCGGCTTAAGCCAAGACAGAGAAACCTTGAGGAAAGGTTACAATTGGAGATCCCTTCTAAAACTATCTTTACAAAGATTCACGAGAGTCTTGATCGGGAAGTAGTGCGACCGCTATCACTGATTAATATGGACTATGATCAGGAGAGAGTGATGATATTGATGGTAGTCATGTGGAGGAAGTGGAGGAGTTGGAAATTGAGGTTGAGGTCAATGCTGCGGTTGTAAACGATAGTTTAGGGGATACTTCTAGCAAGTAAATTGTGAACAAAAGTGGTATTAATTTAGTCGTTCATTTGAGGGATAGAAACAGTTGCGGGAAGCTTCGCCTATGAGAGAGTCTTAGGCTGATATTTCGGAAAGAGAAGAAGCCAATGGTTGGCAAATCGCAACACGTAAAAAGAAGAGGAATTTGATTAAAGGATCCCCATCGTGAAATTCGTGAAAGTCTCATGAGAGTTATGATCAATGAATGTTCTTTATTGGAACTGTAGGGGTATTGGTAACTCAGATACCCAGCTTTTCTTAAAGAATTTGATTATTGATTGCAAACCATTACTTGTATGTATTGCTGAACCTATGATTAAGTTTAATCAAATTGCTCCTTCCTTTTGGTGTCGTTTAGGTTTAACTAAGATTGGCTTTAATGATAAGCCAGTTCCTACAATGTGGATTTTCATATCTAACCGTTGTGATTGGCAAGCTGAAATCACCCATAGCACGGATCAGTTGGTTGAGGTCTGCTTGTACAAGAATATGATAGATATAACCTTCGATTTTATCTATGGAAGTAATAATTCAGTCCAGCGTCATGATTTATTCAACTCAATCCATTCCAAGACTGCTCTTGTGAGGAGCAATCGAATTTGGTTGGGGGACTTCAACACAATCTTGGGTAGTCATGAAAAGCTTGGGAATCCTCCTAATGAAAGCTCATGTCATGATTTTAGATCTTGTATTAATGATGCGTGTTTGGTTGAGGTTGCGGCATCAGGGCCTTTCTTCACCTGGTCTAATAATAGAACGGGGGCTGAGCGGGTTAAGTCAAGGTTGGATAGAGCTTTGGTTAGTGATAATTTCTTAGACATTTACAACTCCTATAATTGTACGGTGCTTGCCGTCAATGCTCGGATCATCACCCACTCCTTTTTTCGATTTCTTTGGATGTGGACAGAATATCTCACTTCCACTTTCAATCTATGTGGATCACACATGATTCGCTTCGCAACATAATTAATGAGTTTTGGGAAAGAAATTTCCCATCACTCCTGCCGATCCAATTGCTAATGTTCTGAAAATGCTTCATCCAATCCTCAGAGTTTGGAACAGAGATGTTTTTGGGAACTTAGATGTTAATAGTCATAATAGTGAGAGGGTTCTTCTTGACATACAAAACCGGATCTCAACTAATGGCTGGAATGAAGCTCTTTTATTAGAGGAATTGGCAGCCCACTCTCGGCTAGAACTTCAACTTCGGCAAAAGGAAATTTACTTTAAGGAAAGGAGTGGAGCTCATTGGCTTAAGGAAGGAGATAGGAACACGAAATTCTTCCACCGTACAACAAACATTCAACATGCTACTTCGGGAATCAGACCTTAATCATTAATGATGCTTTGGTCACTGATTCAGAGCAGATATCAACCCACATGGTGGATTATTACAGCTGCATGGTCACTGCAGATCAGTTCGTACATGTAGATCCGCAGCTAGTATAATCTGTGATCCCCCATCGTGTCACATCTGAAGAAAATAAAGCCTTAACAGCCAGCCCAAGCATGGATTTAATCAAAGAAACGGCTTTTAGCATGGATGCCTTGAGTGCACCGGAGCCGAATGGATTCACCAAAGTTTTTTTCCAAGAATTCTAGAGCATCGTTGGGGTAGATGTTTACCTAGCAGTCAAATAATTTTTTGCCACGGGTCACATGCTTTCAGGCATGAATTCTAGCTTGATGATTGTCATCCCAAAAAAGGAAGGAGCGAACAAAGCGAAAGAATTTCGTCCAATTGCAATGTCAAATTTTATCTTCAAGATAGTCACAAAGATCATTTCTTACCGTTTGAATATGATTACTTCCAAAATTATTTCGGAGAATCAAATTGGCTTCATCAAGGGCCGAAGCATCCACGAGTGCATAGCGATGGCATCAGAGGGTATTAATCTCCTTAATTAAAGGAGTTTCAGAGGAAATTTGGCTTTAAAAATTGACATTCAGAAGGCCTTTGATACACTTTATTGGAATTTTCTGATTACGGTGGTTGATTCTTTTGGCTTTAACGAAACTTTCATTGCTTGGATTATGAACATTTTGGGCTCGGCAAGACTATCAATCCTTACACCAAATGGGCAACATGGCTTCTTCAAGTGTACTAAGGGTGTGCGACAAGGAGACCCGCTTTCCCCGCTACTATTTTGTTTAGCGGAAGATTTCTTAAGCAGGCTGCTCCCATCCTTGGTAGATTGGGCAATATCACTCACATGCGATACACTCCTCAGGTTTATTTTCCATCTCATATGCTTTACACGGATGATATCTTTATCTTTTCTAAAGCAACTATGATAAATATGAAAGTTATCAGAGATGTTTTTAATTTATATAGAACCAACTAGGGTCAATGTGTTAATTGGACCAAGTTATCGGTTTATTTAGGGAATTCGGTTTAAGGAACCAGAGCAGATTCTCTAGCGAAAATAACTGGGATCACGATTGGTAGTATCCCCTTTATGTATCTAGGAGTTCCACTTTTCCGGGGAAGTCTTAAGGTGGCCTACCTAAGGCCGATTCTTCATAAAATTTTACAACAATTTACTGGATGGGTTGGCAGTTCCCTCTCCATGGCAGGCCGCATTACTCTTGTTAAATCAGTCGTTAGCAGCTCTTTGTTGCATTCCTTCATGGTCTACAAATGGCAAAAATCATTACTTAAGACTCTCGAGCGGGCAATGAGAAACTTTATTTGGAGGGGCAATATCGAGAAAAGGAAACTAATCACAACTCTTTGGAAAATTTGTCAACGAACGATTTTGATGGGATGGCTTGGTTTGAAAAACCTTGAGGATATTAATACATCGATGCTTGCTAAATTAGCTTGGGAGCTGATCACAAATAGAGGTGAGTTTCTTTCCCTTTTACGATCTCGTTTTTTGAAGAATGATCTTACTAGTGATTGGATTAATAATTCTAGTATATGGAATTCTTTGCGATATGTGTACGGCTTGCTTTGGGAGAATATGATTTGGTTTATCGGGGAAGTTTCAACTTTGAATTTCTAGAATTCTAAATGGATTATGCCAACTCTAGGAGAGACTCTAAACTTGTAATTAGGTGAATGTGCTAGGCAGACTGATCTAGTTACTGATTTCATAATGGAGGGCTCATGGGTTTTAGCGTCTGGTTTACCTACTATAACTCAGCAGTAGATTAGTGATGCTAAACCATCTGGAGATAAGTTCGATGTGGCTTTTTGGAAACTGCCCAGCGATGGTTTATTTTCAATAAAATTATTCTACCAATGGCTTCAAACAGATCATCCTAAATGTCCTTTCTCGAAGAAAATCTGGACCATCACCCCCGCTCATTCTATTATTTGTTGGAAAGTGATTAACGGACATATTCCCACCCATGATGTGCTTATCCACAAGGGAATTAACATCGTCTCCATGTGCTGCCTTTGTAAGAAACATACTGAGACTAAAGATCACTTATTCGTTACTTATTCTTTCGCCCAGACCATACGGACTGCATTGCAGTCCCTTTTTGGCAGATCTTTTGACACAAATTTGGACATTAGGGAGGTAATAACAACAGCTTTTATGCACAAGTTCAGTCCCCAACTTCAAGTGCTTTGGAATTCGGGAGTTGTTAATGTGATTTGGCTTATTTGGCTTGCTAGAAATAGATGTATTTTTTATGAGGAGCTGCCCAACATTTACCACTCTCTTCTAATGCTTTGGGAAATCCTTCGTAGAACGGATAAGCTTGGTTTTGGTGCTATTTAGAACTCAGAAACTGAAAAGAAGATGATTGCTAACCTGGGCATTACTCCTCGTCTACATAAATCACCTCGAATAATTAGAGTTAAGTGGAACAAGCCGCTAGAGGGTTGGATGAAAGTCAACACAGATGCCTCAACGGAGGGTACTCCTGGAACCTCGGGATGTGGAGGAGTCTTTCGAGATTCTAATGGCTTTTTTGTTTATGGTTTTTCTTTTCACAGGCCAATATCCTTCTCTTTTGTTGCAGAACTGGAGGCGGTAATCTATGCTGTTAAAACGATAGCAGCAAGAGGATGGACGCGACTCTGGATGGAGAGTGATTCGACTTACGTTGTGCAACTTTTTCAAACAAAAAGAACATGAGTCCCTTGGCACATTCAATTAGCTTGGATGGAATGCCTTCAATTGGTAAAGATAACGCATCTTTTGGTCACACATGTGTTTCGAGAAAGGCAATATGGTTGCAGATGCCTTAGCTAATCATGGACGCATCTCTCAGACAAGCACTGATTGGTTTCAAGTCCCCCATTTCTGCAATGGATTGTTTTTTCGTGATCTTAATGGAATTTGTAATTATCGATTTAGATATCTACGTTGTCTAGTTTCTTGGTTTTCTTTTTTCTCTCGTTGTACCAACTCTTTTTATTTTATTTTAATAAATTCTTTAGGGGGGTTGATTGAAGTGGGGAAGGGCGGGTCCCCCCATGGTGGGAATTCCATGGCCTGCCTTCGGGTGTGGGCTGTAAGCGACGTTCTTACCGAGGGATTAATGTCACCCTCGCTTTTTTCTTTCTGAGCCTAATTTTATTAAAAAAAAAAATGAACAAGCAATTCCAAAAAATATGCTTATTTTTTCATACAACATAAAAAGAGAAAACAACAAATCAGTTTTATGTTGAAATTCAAAAGGATATTCCTTTTTTAAAAACAATTTATTTACTTAGTTTTGTTGCAATTCAATTAAACTGAAAAAGGAATTTGATCAAACATCCCAACACATAAATCATATGCACTTTGCACAAAAATTGAAGGGTAAGACAACAAAACAATCTACATGAAATAGGAAATATTTAGTGTGGGTATTTTTGGACCAAGTGAATCTAATTTCAATTAAACTATGAATTTAACTTAATAAACCCAAAAATAAACAAATTCATTCAATACAATCCTAAAATAACAAATAAGAGTCTTTTTTAAAAGTAAATGGAAGGCTAATTTCTACAAAAAATAAAAACTAAAAAACTAATTAAAAAAGGCTCACCTTGATCAGCTGCAAGGGGATCGATACTGCATTACCAAGTTACGGGATTGATGTCGCTAAACAAGATCCAGATGATGCATAAATTCACAAATCCATATGAAATAAACAAGAAGGAAAGCAAAAGCAACGATAAAAGAGGATAAGGGAGAAAATTACATGCCTTATAATCACGGTCCCAAATAGATTTCATAACCAAGATGAATCGGCGGAAGAAGCATATCACAAGTGGAAGGGCAGAGATGTGATGTGGCAGTGAGGATGGGTAAATTGAGAAATGGGTGTAGGGCTATTGGGGATATATAATAAAAAATGAATATTAAATATTTCAAGTTCGTAATTGACTGCCTTCACCTCTAAATTGTACTATGCCATTATAATTGTGGTGGTTTTGGGAAAGAACCAATAATTATTTTTAGGATTTTTTATATTCTAAAAAGTATTTTATTATCTTTGATATAATTATTTTTGTTTATTGACATTGTTTATAAGTTGTATATTTTATTATCACGAAAGAAGATAAACGATCAAACTAGGTTGGTATCTTAATCAAGCTCTAAGACAACTACTCTGAATCAAATAAAAAAATCTCAAGAATAGGACAAAAAAACTTACAAAGAGAGATCCCTCAAAAGGTTCGTAATTACATCTGAGAAGATGAAAAGAAAATCAAATGAGAAACTCTTTACAAAAAACAAAGTAAGGCTAATATCCCCATGTAGCACAAAATCTTCAAAAACCACATTGTTTCTATGCTTCAAAAATTTCCAACGCAATATCATCCAAAGTGAAGTGCCAAAATGTTTAGCAATATTACCCAAAACATACCAGTCCACTAGTGGATGATATACATTTGAAAATATATTGACATTGTTTATTTGAGTACACTTCTTTACGTAATAAATACATTTATACAAAAACACAAACTAATTTTCTCATTACAAGGTTCAATTAATCTATTCTATTCATCAATGAGAAAACACATACAAAGAAGCGATGCTTTTTAAATTACTAAGGTTGTCTAAATAACACCAAAATAAGTGAAAAAATATTACAACATTTAAAGTTTTCACGCTAATATATATTAAATTATTACAAAATATAAAATTACAATGACAACTAATATTTTTATTAATTAATATCAGTGACACAAATCATATCGTCACAATAATTATTATAAATAATGACACACAAAGTTGTCACCATTTAACACTGTAGTGACATTTGTAATATATTGTCACAATACACTTAAAATGCATGATAAAATCAACATTGCCATGATCTTTATTTAATTGTGACAAAAAAATCATCATGAAAAACATTATATACAATTATGATATATAATCGTCACTAATAAATATTATCGTGATAATTAATATTTTTATTCATAACGATACATTAAAAATATGACAAATTAAATATTTGTCACTATAAAACAGATTATACGACAAAATTTGGTTCGTCATATTCGAGTTCATCAAATAATGATGAATATAAGATGTCACAAAAAAATATTTTTACCACGACGATAAATTGGTCACTAATTAACATTACTTTGTCATAATAAGTTTTTCCGTCCAAAAGTCTTCTCCATATTTTTGCCTCCAAATTATTAAGTGACGATATCTCAGTTATCGTCACAAAATCATTTAATTAGTGACAAATTTGTGTATTAATAGAGACACAAACTAAATTTGTCATAAAAAATTTAAAATAAGGAAGTATTGCAAATTTTGTCACAACAAATCTGTCAAATGTGACGAAATCATGTGCGTAGTGAAAAATGTTGTCATAATATGCTAAATTTCTTGTAGTGATTTATATCTGGATTAATAATTTCTAATTTATATTTGGTAGGGTTTTCTCCTATTATTTTTAATTTCTCAAGTATAGATTTTTCTGGAATCAAATTAGGGACAGAAAGAAAAAAGCGAGGGTGACATAAGTTCCTCAGTGAGAATGCCGCTTACAGCCCACACCCGAAGGTAGGCCATGGAATTCCCACCATGGCGGGGCCCGCCCTTCCCCACTTTAATCAACCCCACTAAAGAATTTATTAAAATAAAATAAAAAGTTGGTACAACGAGAAAAAAGAAAACCAAGAAACTAGACAACGTAGCTATCTAAATCGAAAAGAAAAGCTAAGCTAAACAAAGCAAGAAAAAACTAAGTGAAGCGAAACATGCTTCGCCCACTCAAATCATGAGCAAATAACGATGAACAAAATTGAGGAATATGATCCCAATGGCATTGATTTTCAGCTGTTCTTCCGAAAGAAGCGAGGGAGTCTGCAACACCATTACCTTCTCGGTAAATGTGACTCACCACAAAGTTCATATGACTTAGGCGAAGAATGCAATCTTTCCATGAGTTACGAAGGCACCAAGGGACAGCCATACATTTTGATTGGAAAAGTGCAACAACATAGGTGGAATCACTCTCTAGCCAAATGTTTTTCCAACCCCTGGAGAAAGCTATCTCAATCCCATACATAGCAGCCCTTAATTCCGCAATGAAGGCAAAGGAAATTCCAAGTGGAAAGGTAAAACAAAAAGTAGCCTGACCCAAATGATTTTTGAAAATGCCCCCACATCCCGACTGCCCCGGAGCTCCTGATGAAGAGGCGTTGGTGTTGACCTTCAACCAATTTAGTGGAGGTGGAGACCAACGAATCGAAGTAATTCTCAGGGCAGGATGAAGTCTCGGCATTAGAACAAGTTCCGACAGAATATTCCGTTCGACCACGGAGTTCCAAATTGAATCGATACCAAATTTTTCTGTTCTCCTAAGAATTGTCCAAAGTTGGCGTAAGCAAAGATGTATACTAGGTTGGAAATTATTAAAAACTGCATTGCATCTTGTATTCCAAATAATCCAAACCACATTAACTAAGGTTGAATTCCACAAAATCTGTATTTGCAAACTAAAATGATGTAACATGGCTATGGTAAAAGCCGTAACCAAATCAGAGCCCACATCAAATGAACGACCAAATAAATACATAACACTTTTCCAAAGTTGATTAGAAAAAGGACAGCCCACAAAGAGATGGTTTTGGGTCTCACAGTCATTAGGGCATAACGAACAAATTGAAACAATGTTAATACCTTTCCGCGCTAGAACATCATCAGTGGATATGTATCCCATGATTGCCTTCCAACAAATAATCGAATGTGACGGAGCAATGGTCAAGTGCCAAAGATGTTTATAGATATCCCTGCTTTCAGTCAAAGGATTTAGCTAAAAGTAAAATAATTTAGCATTAAAATTACCATTAGTTGAGGGCTGCCATGCACAGAAGTCCACTGCATCATTAGAACAAGTAACATAGGCTATTTTGTCTTTTATGTCTGCTGGAATAGAATCGGGAAGAGCTGCCCAGCCATGATGCGAAACAAAATCCCCCACCTTATCCATCAAGGAAAGTTTTTCTTGTCTGCTTAAACCCATTTGCTCAAAAACTGTATTCCAAAAATTCATTTTTGAGTTTTCTCCAAAGAACCAAACAATGTTACCACGTAAAGTCCCATAAATATCACGGATCGAGCTCCAAATGCTTGAGTTTTGAATCCAAGTTTGTTGGATGTCATTGATAACGAACCTTTTTCGAAGAAGAGTAAAACACACACTATTTCCACAAATAATACCCCAAGCCAGCTTAGCTAATAGGGAAGCATTAATATCTGATATTCTCCTCAAACCGAGACCTCTACAAGCTGATGGAGTTGTGCAGACCGACCACGGAGCAGCCACAAGCTTTCTCTTATCAATGAGACCAGTCCAAACAAAGTTTTCTGACAACTCTATGTATATCCTTAAGAAGAGAAGTCGGCCATTTATAAACTGAAAATGAATGCATCTATGAACCACAAATCACTGACTGAACAAGCACAATACGGCCGCTATTAACAAGCTGCTTCTAGCCTAGCCTGAAAATTTCCCTAATATTTTTTGCATAATGGGCCGTAAACTTGAAGCTCTTGGTGCCCCTCGGAAAAGAGGAACTCCCAAATACAAAAATAGAAAGACACCACAGTTGATCCCTGTAATTGCTGCCAAATGTTCAGCCCGTAACCCAGTCATGTTATCACCAAAAAACACACTCGACTTTGCCCAATTGACATGCTGGCCCAAGAGATTACCATATAGATCAAGAGCATCCCTTATGACCTTCATATTATTCATGCTAGCCAAACCGAATAAAAGGATATCGTCAGCATAAAGCAAGTGCAAAGTAAAGTACGCATTTACCGTGTAACGAATTGGATTAAGACTCCTGGAATTAACTAAAGAAGATAGCATTCTACTCAAAAAATCTTCCACAATACAAAAGAGAAGAGGCGATAGTGGATCCCCTTGACGAACTCCCCTAGCACAACCAAAACATCCACGCAAGCCTACTAGGGTAAGAATTGAAATTCTTGTCGAGTTGAGGACATTATGAATCCAAACCGTGAAAGTGTCTAAGAAACCAAAACATTTTAAAACCTCAAGAAGAAAGTTCCAATTCAACATATCAAAAGGTTTCTTAATGTCAATCATCATTGTGAGATTTCCTCCACGGCATGTACGATGAAGAGCATTTACCCCTTTCGAAGCCAAAGCAATAGCTTCATGAATGTTTCGGCCCTTAACAAAGCCAAATTGATTCGGCGAAACAATACGTGAAGAAATCAAACTTAACCGAGAAGTAAGAATTTTAGTCACAATTTTGAACACGAAGTTTAACATAACAATAGGCCTAAAGTCTTTAGCCCTCACCGCCCCCTCAACTTTCGAAATCAAAGCCATTACACTTGAATTAATGCAAGGTAACATGTATCCACTATCAAAAAATTGAAAAATAACCCGACAAACATCCGATCCAACAGTATTCCAAAACTCCTGGTAGAAAATACCAGTGAATCCATCCAGACCAAGAGCGCTTGCACCATCCATAGACATGATTATTTTTTTGATTTCAGAAGAAGTTGGCCGCCTGACCAAAGCTCCATTTTCCTCCTCATTTACCATTCTCGGAATAATAGATGAAATTATGCCAGCATCTACAAGAACATCTTCGTTATCATAAAAAAGATGTGAATAATAAGAGACCATATGAGAAGAAATAACCTCAGCATCATGACAAAGCTGCCCATCAATTTGCAAAGATTGAACTCCACTACCAGACTTCTGCGCACTTGAAATACGATGAAAAAATTCTGTATTCCTATCCCCATCCCACAGCTATCTAATCCCACTCCTTTCCTTCATATAAATTTCTTTTTGCTGCAAGTGCAAGTCTAATCTTGCATGTGCCCCAAACTCCTCTTGCTTTAAACTATCAGATGTACCAAGTGAAGAAATCCTCTCCTGAACCCAAGCTAATTCCTCTTGTCCCTGGCGAATATTTTCATCAAAGTGCTAAAAAATATCACGGTTCCAAGAACGAAGAATCTGCCGAAGAGATTTCAGCTTTAACAACAGCAACTGCGATGGAGGAAGTGAGGGAAAAATAGAATTCTAATGATCAGCCACTACCTTACGAAGTCCCGGATGGTTAACCACATACTTTAGAATCTAAACCTGGAAAAACCACAGCAGGCCAAAGATCCAACAAATAAGATAGGGTGATGATCAGAGAAATGTCTTGCCAAGACATTACAATTATAAGAACTAAAGAACTCCATGAACCCAACACTAACTAGCACTTTGTCCAAGCGAGAATCAACCCTATCATCACTCGATCTACCATTAAATTATGTGTATAATGGCCCCACAACAGCAATGTCAATTAAATTGACAACATCAAGACACTCCCTAAACTCACGATAAGCTCTTGCATTCGGAGGATTTTCAGTCTTTTCATGTGACCCCAAAACCACATTAAAATCTCCCAACCATGCCCACTTCTCACCAGGCAATGTAGCTTCTCTAATAGAATCAAACAACTGAACCCGAATAACCGAACTCACAATTCCATAAATAAATCCATAATTAACCACAATCCCGTTGATAATAACCTTGATGCAAACAACCTGATCCGAAGATGAAGTCACCGAAATAAAAAAAGTCAGAAGAGTCAACTTTAGAATCCACAAAGATGGCAATAATTTATCATTGACTGCCACTAAATCATAACCAATTGTTCTCCATTATGAAGAATCAATCCAAGAGAACTCCACCATAGGTTCCACCAGACAAAGAATCTTTGGTTTATGCAATGAGATTAAACTCTGAACATAACACCAGGTTTCCAAGTTACCGAAACCCCTATAATTCCAATAAAGGACATTCATGGAGAGGACCTGACAGGGGACCTTTGCATTGCACGCGATTGAATTCTCCTATCCTACGATAAAACAAGTGAGCCACCCGAACCACCACCCCTCCGCTTACGTCAATCCACAGTTTCCCATTGGTTATCGTCTTGTTCAACCATATCTGCCCAACTACTGCTCCCACTTCTAGTAACCGTTTGAATCTGACCATCTTCAGGAATTCCCTCCAAATTAGGCGGAGTAAAGTCTACCACCAAATCAATCCCCTTGTTGCTAGCCGAAATAGGAACACTGTCCATCGTATCCAATCGTTCCACTTTATCTTATTCTGAGCATGATTCATTATCATTAGAAATATTTTCATCATCTCCAGCCCCCTCCGAGTCCGAGGCGGACTCAAAATCCATGTTAATAGATCTTGTCTTCGTCAGATCCTCCTTAGATTGAAGGCTCTCCTCAATATTTCAAAAAATACCAGCTGCCGAAATCTCATATAAATGGTTCTCTAGATCCCATTGAAGTTGCTTGCTTCGTTGCAGAAGGTCAACATTAGCCAGCCCATTACCATGTGATGTCCCATCATTAGATGGCTGTTTTGCTATCTTTCCTTCATCAACTGATTTCTTCTTCGGGATAACCTTCTTTTCATCAGCCAACTTAATGTTCCGCTTACAGTTATAAGATTTATGTCCAATCGAGTTACATATTTTACAAAAATCAGATAAATTCTCAAAGGAAAGCTCCATCCAAATCTCATGTCCCTCTCTAGAAACTCCCACTATGTGCGGTAAAGAAGAAGACAAATATACATCAACTAGGGTTCCTGCAAAGTGACCAAGCGACCAATCAACCGTGGCCCTATCAATCCGAAGCATTACTCCAAAACTACTTGCTATCTCAGCCAAAATAGTAGGATCCCAATACTCCCATGGAAGACCAAGCATTCTGACCTAAACTTGTGCTGAAGTCATTTTCTGTGAAAATGGATCAAAGTCCGGCACCCAAGGATACAACCGGAAAACCCCAGGTTTTAGGTTAATACTACCACGACCCCAAAATTGATTTTTCACCTCCAGAGATCCAAGCATGACATGATAGTAACCACGACCTATCGAAATCAATTTCCAATCCAGCTTAATCCCCCAAATCACTTTTAATTGAACTTTTAAATCATCAACTTTTCATGGGACACATCCCTTGTTCAGAACTAATCTACCGATGAGAGAATTCTCACATACTTTCACCCTCTTATCATAAATCGACTGTGTAATCTTAAAAGTCTTGAAACCACCCCATTCAACCATGCTAGCCCTCGAAACAGCAGCTGTCATTGCAGGCTTCTCCTGCTTAATGTCAGCATAGGACTGTTTCTCACTAGGTTTCAGAACAGACCTTTGCACAACTTGCGAATGACATTGAAGATGACATTGAAGATCAAACAAACTAGCAATAAAAGAAGCATTCGACATAATGGCGAAGAGAAGAATGTGAATCTTGATTCTAAAAAACCAGAAATAGCGAACCAGGGATGAGGACTTGCAAACTCTACAAAAAGATGATCAAACCAGAAGAACCAAATAGAAAAGTAACCCTGCAACTCAAGAAAACCAAGAAGGCAGGGATCCCGAGCTAGCAACACCAACCCGAAGAAGAAAAAAAAAGAAGCCAAAGAATCTGATAAAGAATAAGAAAAAACCTTAAGGACGATAGCTAGGAAAAGAAACCCTAGCAGAGCGTTCCATTCTTTCTTCAATTGCTCAAATCTTTTTTTTGAAGAATTAGGAAACATTTTAATTTTTAAGGCTCTTGGGGCTCGAACCCAGGACCAAGTATAGATTGATATTGTAATATATCATTATCTAAGGTTATATTATTCAATTGATTTGAATAAGGATTCTATTTCTAACTTTTCTTCCTCTTTCCTCGTTCCTACTCCCCTTTGGAAAGAAGTTTTAGGACTAAAAGGAATTGAAAAAGTATTAGAACTAAAACTTATACAGTCTTTTGTTAATACGACCATTCTATTGTCTTGTATAAGGTAATCTAATCCAAGAATTGCTAAATATCCCAATTGATATAAATTTCTGACTGGAATATTTTTTATAGTAGTAATTAATCTATCATTGTTTAAGTCTAACATTTCTATATCAACTTCTGGTATATATTAAGAGCACATAGTTATGCTTCCATCCATTTATCTACCGAATTGTTGGTTTATCAAGTTTTCGTTTATATTTTGATGGAATAAGTTCATTGTCTATTTTAGATGTTAAACATCCTGAGTCTATTAACGCTATTCCTTTTATAATAAACTTTCAATCGTATAACTAGTGTATGGTGTAACATAAGGTTTTCTATTAACCCGATGATAATTAAATCTTTTCTCATATAAATCTAATAAGGTTTCATCGGTTATATCGGATTCTAGCAAGTCTATTATATTATTATCTGATTTATGTTCATTAGAGATTATTATCTCCAATCTTTCATCTTCAAGAATTCTCGTTCTTTCTTCTAGATTAATAATTCTATCTTCCATTATTCTAAATCGTTCTCTCCAAGTCTTCTGTTCTAAGTTGTTATGAAAAGTATAATCATCTTTCCTTTCAAATGTTGGTGTAAACCATTCTAGACTTTCATTATCTTTTTCCCAACAGTATTTACAGATTTCTAAATAACAAGTATCACATTGAGCTCTTAACTCTATAATAGTATATAGATGACATTTGTAACATTCTCTATCATCATTCCCTTTTCTAAGGTTCAATGTATGTTCTTTGCATTCTATTCTATCCATGAAATTTATTTCCATATTTTTATATCTCTTCATAGCGTCTAGCAAGTCTATTGGTTTTCTGTCTTCTTGATCACTATCTTAACTATATTCTTCTATTTCACTTACTATAGAGTAAATGGTCTCTGTATCACTAACTTCTTCAGTGACAGCTAGTAAATCTAAATTAGTATTATCAACTAGCTTCAATTCTCTAGTATGTATATTATGTTTATTAGGACATTTGGTAGATAAATGACCTATTTCTCCACATGCATAACTTGTAACAGTATCTTTGTATTGTCTTCTTTCATTAAATCTTCTAACATGACTTTTAGGATTTCAGAAAGGTTTTCTGGCATTAGTCTTCGATTTTCTAATAGAATAAGACTTTTTTATTCTTATTTTTATAAGGTTTTTCTGTTTGTCTATCTTTATAAATTTTAGTCCTAGGTTTTCTAGTACAGGAAACACATGCTTCCTGGCCATATTGTTGTGGGCTATATATATTATTACAAAATCCATAATTGTCTTTCATTTATCTTTGTATACTTATTTCTGTATATTTCTTTTCTAAATGTTGCATTATTTGATATACAAGAGTAGTTATATTAACTGTATAATTATCCTCTTTCTTTATAAATTTATTACCTACTTCCTAAATTTCCTGGCCTAAAGGTCCTGGAAGTTTAAGGAGTAATTTCTTCATAAAATCTTTGTTATAAGTATTCTGAATTTTGTTGTGAAATGTATGTAGTCATTTAAAAATGGTACTATTTACTTCCGGTCATTGAGTTTTAGCTGTTCTAGGCTTCTAACAGCTTCTCTCTGTTGTATGATTGATCCTATATTTGGGTCTGTTGCAGTCAAAAGATAGCTTATGGTATTGCAAAAGTTCCAGGGATTATTTCCTACATTTATAAGTCTGGTATATTCCTGTGGAAATTTGATTTTAAAATCATCCCATGCTCTTTTAGCAGTATTACCTATTGTAGTTTCGAGGAAACTATACATTTGTTCTGTAGTATGATTGAAATTCTTTTCTAAATAATTCTTAACTATTATACTTTTCCATTGCTGTATAATTTCTGGCTAAATTTGTGATGAATATTTTTCTAATTGCAAGACTTTCTTCTTTATATATTCCTATTGGAAATCTATTCCCTCTAGGTTTATATTTACTATTATCATTCTGATAATCAGAGAATTGTCTACGAGGTAAATTCCCTCTGGTGTAATTTATATTTGAAGTTTGTCTACGGTTCTAATGGTGATTCTTTTTTAATTCCAGAACTTTCGATTCCATCTACCAATTCTTTAGGTATATTTCTAAGAAATTCTTATAATTCCTCCATCTCCATTAAATTTCTACTAAAATTACTAGAAGTCTCTATTTCTTCTGATTCTAGTACTTTAATAATTTCTTCTAGAAATATTCTTTATTAAAAAATGTCTATTATATTCTAAGGTGTTTTATTCTCATAAGCTTTTTTAATCCAAGTTTGTCTTTCGCTTATTGATTGATTTATGAATTGTATAACGATGTTATTATAATTTTCTCTTATCTTAAAATATTCCTGATTATATAAATCATAAAATATTACTTCTAGGTCTAATTTTATGTCTACTAAATCTAATTCTTGTTCATCCATAACCCAAGAACTATTAGTCTGAGTTTCGGATCTAGTGTCTTTAATATGATTTTTATAATTGTCAAATCTAATACTAATTCTTCCATTAGTATCTTTGAAAATTTGACTTCTATTTGGTATAAGTTTTCTTTGACTTTCTCGAAATAGTCTATTTATATTCCATTCTATTTCAGCATAAGTTTTTACTGAAAACTTAGGAGGTTTCATAAATCTAATACCTTTTGAAGCTAAGGAGTCTATTATAACTTCTATTTTGCATTTATATTGTACATTAGTAGAATTAATTGATTTCCCAATTAATCCTATTGTTATAACAAGGTTATTTCTGTCTATTAAACCGTATCCCTTAGTCATGATTCCTATTTTTATAAAGTGTAAATCTTTTGATTCTAAAAAGAATTCTGGAGCACAATAGTGTAATCCTCTATTATCATTCATGTCTACATCCATTATGCTTATTAATTTCTTAGATTCTTCTTGTATAGATTCATCATATATCGTGATTATAGTGTGAGCACCTAATTCTTGTCTAGTCATGCCTTTTATACCAATTATAATAAGGCCTATATGGGTATATTTATAGCCATCTATAGTTATTTTCTTAGCTACTGATTTTTATATTAAAGGTATATTAACTATATCTTCATCTCCACATTTTACCGATTTTTCTTCTGATTTCTTAAGAAGTCCATAATTTTCTAACCATTTACCCTTTTGGTAAAGTATTTTAGGATTTACTAATTTTTTTTCATTTTGTCTATATTCTTCTAAGTCCTCTTCAATGTCTATAACTTCTGTAATACTTATATTCTCAGCTTCTTTTTTAGATTTTATATTAAAAAAATTTCTCAATTTATTCTCACTTTGTCTTTCTATTTAGGTAGAACTACTGCTACTACCTCTTAGAGTATGACTTCTTCCAGGGAATATATTATTTATTTTTTGGAGGATTATAAATAATAAAATTATGAGATTGTATGGGATTTATTCTTTTAATCCCTTGGTTTTCTAAATTTTGTATAATATTATTCTGGCTATTTATTATAATATTTGAAAGATTATTTAACCTTTCATTTTTACTTATTGCATCTGTATAAATATTTTCTAATAATTTTTCTAAGCTCTTTAGTCTAGGTTCTAAATTATCAGGTATATATAAATCTTTTGGTATAAGGTCCAATTTTCTATTAATCTCTTCTAATCTTAATAAATTTTCTTTAAAAAATTTATTAATATCTGAAAAGGAATTTTCTAGTTTTTTTATTTTGGATTATAAGTTCTTCTAATATTTTATTAACTTCCGAAGTCCCTAATGAGTTATTAGGTTGGATTTCTTGATTCTTAATAACTCTTTATTATGAACCGATTCTAATATTTTATCGTTTATTTGTCTTTCAGCCTTAATTTCTAGGTGAAAGTTCTCTATTATATCTCCAATATATTCTAATTTATCGTCTAAATTTGCAAATCATATAGATCCTAGAGCTATAAGATTATTCAACTGACTAGTCTGTGTCTTATCTTGTTTACTCACAAATTGAGTACTGTCTACTAATCCGTCTAGATTATCTTTATTATATTGCTTGGTAACTTCTCTGGCTTTATTATAAAGTACTACTTGCTTATTATTCATTTACCAATAAAAGTCTTCTTTACTTCTAAAATTTGTCTCTTGATTTGATTTATATTTTCTCTAGTTTCTATCCTTATTTCTTCTAAATTTTTCTGAGTTTATTCTTCTAACAGTTCTGGTAGTATAATTAATTCTTTAATATCCTTCTTACTAGGAAATTTATCAATCTTAGATAAAGACTTTTCAACTCGACTTTTCAGAGTTTCTAATTGAGTTCTAATATATTCTTGATTATCCAAAATCTTTTGGTAATTTTTATTATCAGATTTTAATAAATCTATAATAATTCTATCCGATTTAGATAAATGTTCTGATAAATTTATAACGATGTCTACTAAAGTATTTAACTGATATGCTAAAGTATCTTTTTAAATATTATGTTATATATGCTGGTATAATCTATCTGTTCTAAGAAAATTGCAAGTATTTTTAGTATTATTTAATCTAGGTATTTTTGTTGGTATAATTAAGTCTAAATATTCTAAATTTCATTGAATCTTCCTTGAGTTTTCCAGTCTACTTCCATCGCTCTAATACCAAGATCCAGCAAAAAACTACCTTAATTATTTCAGAAAAATTAAGGTTTGTTTTATAATTGAGGTAGTCTTTTCTAGACCATCCCCCCGACCAAGATTCTGGTGGGATGGTCTAGAAAAGACTACCTCGATTATAAAACAAAATTTAAATTTTCAGAAATAATGATTGAAGTTATTTCTAGATTTAAAGTTCTTATTTCTTCTAATTCTGGTATTACTCTAGTATAATATGTAATTCGTTCTAAGCAATGTGCTACTCGATTTCTATACCATTCGAGAAGAAGATTGCAATAACCTCTAAATAATAACTAAGTCTATTAGAGTAAAATTCTTTTTATATTATAGATCATCTTAAATCTAATTTGCTTCTTTCTAGTCTGTTTTTTATACTCAGAATTCTATTCATAATAACATGTATGAACTAAACAAATTTCTCACCACTTAGCTAAAAAGATCACATAAAAGTGTAGTCTAGAGAGGAGGATACTTATGATTGCAAAGTATATAAAAAAATATAATTACGAAGTATGAAAATTATACCTTTTTAGCTTTTCTTCTCTAATTTTCTTGGTTAGATTCTGCTATTAAAGAGGTTTTAATTTGCTTTGAAAATTTTTAGTGTGAGTTATTAGCAGAATGCAAGTCTCAATTTATAGCTGAAAAAATAAAGTCTATCGGTTAACTAAAGTTTAGAATAGTATCTTTCTACTTTTCTTTCTTTTGTCAATTATCAGAATTATTATTTCTTTTTATGTCTATTTCTTTCTTTTATTTTATTATTTCTTTTTATGTCTATTTCTTTCTTTTATTTTGTCGATTCTGATAATTGTATTTGATATGTCTTTGTCTAAAAAATTCCCTGAAATTCTATTTTAGTGTGGTATGACTCAGCATTCCACTTATTATAAATCTTGTTTTACAGATTTCTTATTTTGTCTTATATGTTCTATTATTATAGAATATTTTATAAAAATACTCTTAATTATTATAAACCTTATGATTTAGATTTTTAAAGAAAAACTCATCAAAAACACCCAACCTAGAAATACTTACACAGGACTATGAACAGCCTGAGGTAAGCCATCAAAACAAGAACTTAAGATTACTCTAACCGTTCCAGTAAAAAACTTCTAAATTTCTAGATAATCTTGACCAGATTTTTTGGTAGGGTTTTAAATTTTGAACTTTTGTTTTCCCTTTTAAAATCCTTTTAACTTATCTGAACAAAATAATCTGCTCTTTCAGGTTATTAGAATTTACTTTCATCTTCCTAATAAAATCTTACTAAAATCCCAAAAGTCTTCTTATCATTCTGGTTAAACTCATCCAACTGGTACTTAAGTCGGGACTTACTCTTTCACTGCCCTATTTCCCAGTGCTTGTTGTTTAAATCTGAAATCAAATTAGACTTTAAGAATTTTCTCAAAATTTATTATAGAGAACCATTGGCAAATTCAAAATTAATAACTCATACTCCACCAAACTGAAAATACTTTATTAAAATTATAATTACAAGCTTAACTTTTATACAAAAGCTTTAAAAAACTTAAAACATATATAAAAGCTAAAAACATAATCAAAAGCTTAAAACATATAAAAACTTAAAACATATACAAAAGCTTAATCTTTACAAAACTTTATTCTAATAGATTGCTTCTGCCTATATGCTAAAAGCCTTTCTCTTCTTCTTCCTTCTTATATATAGGGTCTTATTAATAATGGTGGTGGGTACCTTTTCCACTAAACCATTTACATATGTCTCTTCTTTGCTTGTCTTCCACGTGTCTTTCTAATTTCATCTTCAATCTTTCAAAAGATCTAGTATATTGTTGAACCATTCAGCCCAACCTTCTGATGATCTTGTATCTAATTCCTCGAGCCCATCTTTTATTTGATATTATACTTCTTCAATTTCTTCAGTAGTAACCTCTATTTCTTCAGTAGTAACCTCTATTTTATCTATTGTTTCTTTCATAATTTTTGTGTTTCTATATATCATGTCTAATTTTTCTAGTATCATGTCTTCCTTAGTTTTTCCTTTGTCACTTACTACTCCTGAGTAAGAAGTATTATTCTTAAGATGCTCTATCTTAGTTTCTAAAATCTCTTCTGGTACATCGTTAGGTATTTCTACCTGCATAGTTAGTATATCACTTGAGTCTATAGTTTTTTCTGTTATCTCGGGGCTAGTATAAAAAGTAGTTAGGTATTTTTTAGCCTCTGTATAAGCTTCTTTTACTGATAGGTATTTCTTGTATTTTGAATCTTTATGCTTAGTAACCTGTATTACTTGCTCCCATGTCTTATAAATTCCTGGCTGAGGGCCATTATAAACCACGTAGGCAATATCATTCGTATTTCTTTGGGTAAAGTAAATACAGAATCCATTTATAGTAGCTATGGTATGTTTATCGTCTCTTCTTTTGGCAGCTACCCAAAAATTTTCTAATAATATTCTTTCGGTATCAGTAAGTATAGCGTCTTCTGGGAAATTAAATGCCCATGAAGTTTCTTTAAAGTCTGAAAAATTTAGTCTATCTGAAAATACCAATGCTTTTGGCGTAGGGGTATTTTTCTTGATAGTTTGTGTATCCGAAGGCAGTCTATTTGTCTCTGATATAGTTGGTCTTGATAGAGATTCTATCGTGAGTCTTTCGGATGTATTTCCTTGGTAAGGATTAAGTCTTACCCCCTTCGTAGGCTTCATTCTCTTCGCTGTCTTTTCCATTATATCTTTATCTTTCCTGCAAAATTATAATTCAGAAAATTGTAAAAGTCTAGATAGTACATCAGCAATTTTATTCTCACCCTCAATATGTTCCAAACAAGGTTTATATCCTTTTTGTAATAAGAGTGAAGTTAATTTTTGCCTATCTCTTATAACAACTTCTTTTCTTTTCAAATTAAGATTTTTGTTATTTATTAGTGGCCTATATAAACACCCATTTTGCACCTGACAACCATTTTAATCTGACTGAAACAAGACTCTAAAGGGACGCTGGAAAAACAGATGAACATGATTCTCTTCTGCGATCTCACAGACAGACGGGGCAATTATCATCAATTCCAAACAAGAGAAGAAAGGACTTAATTAGCTTAACAAAGGACAAGTTTATATGAGACATGAAACAAGAAGAGAGAAAAAGAAATGATCCAATTTCAGCCTTGAGAGATAGATTATAATACCTCAGAATTCAATTTTGCAGCTTTACAGCTGAGATATGTATGTGCTGCCAAGTGAAGAGATGAAAGGAATTAATGCGCTGAAAAAAGGACAAATTTAGAAACATGAAAGAAGCAGACAAATGATCGATTAGAATACCAGAGAATTCAGTTTCGCAGCCAATTTGACGTGCTTGAAGGGGTGAAGAACTGAGATATGTATGTGCTGCAAAGTGAAAGAGAAAC
>CATIWQ010215479.1:0-10224 GCA_949673415.1 Euphorbia schlechtendalii
TATATATACATACATATATATATATATATATACACACACACACACACACATATATATACACACACACACATATATATATACACACACATATACACACACACACACACACACACACACACACACACATATATATATATACACATACATATATATATATATATATATATATATATATACACACACACACATATATATATATATTTATAACTTTGATAATTTTTCATTGCATGAAACCAAGGCCTGTTTGTTTGCAAGAAAATGATGTGTAAGGGAAAATATTTCGCAGGAAAATAAAATATTTTTTGTGTTTGGCTTCATCACTATAACATATTGTCTAATGTTTGTTTACATATCTTAAGCTCTCTATTATCCAACTCTTCCATTCTCATCTGTACATTTTTAATGCATTTTCTTTTTATCTAACACATTCCTCTTGACTCTTCAAAGTGATATCAACTGTTATAAGCCAATAAACATATCACCACATTACCCATATTGCGATGATATTTTGGTTATTGCGCGGTAGAAGCAAGATCAGAGTTTAAATCGTAATCGGAGTTAGCAAAAATAATCGCAAATATTAAACAGAAAAAGTAAAAGTATTCAATCACACAACAACACAGTGTTATAGTATTTTCTTGATTTTATTTTACGGGAATCAGACTAGTTCACTGGGGAAAGCATGGTTGCTTTATTGATCTCCAAAAACTAAGATAAAAGCATCAATCGCGAATCCAGGATTGTATCTCTCTTTCAATCTCACAATAACCCAAATTAGGCTTTAATCACAATTAAATCCTTACTCGCAATTTCAGAACATGAAACATAGATGATTTTACAAAATTAACTCTCAAATTAACCCAGACAAGTGCATAGAAGGAACAAAAAGGAATCCCTAACTCAACTCAACTCTCGCTAAGGAATGAATAGTCTACTGAAGAGAGAGAAGAAAGATGCCTTATAAAGCTAGGGTTAGGTAAGTTGATCATGGCCGTCCAAAGATGTTATCTCAGCCATCCAAATAAGAAGCAAGGGAATGACACATAGGCACCGACTTGCCAAAATGCAGCAGTCAAAGGCAGGACTGGAATAAGGCTTCACGAGTTTGTAGCTGATTGGGTAGTGAATCCATTGCTTGAAAGGCCTTTGCAAAAATATTGGCCTGAGCCCAGACCTGAGAATCACTACCATCATTGGTAATATATTAAATGTTTTAAATCGGTATTTTTGTTACTTTTGTTTTTATATTTCATGTTACTTTTAGTTATATTTTATTATTTTGATAAATTCAATGTCAATATATCGATGACACTTTTACTTTGTGAGGAATGTAAAATCACCCTCAGTAGCATTTGAAGGTTGTGCGTGAAGATTACTCCCAATCATAAAAAAATATACATGATACTTTGGATGATACAAGTGATAAAACAAATATAGTGTAAGAGGAGATTTAAATTACAAAGGAATTGAATGAAAAACCGACAGATAGTAAAAAACAAAAAATCAAAGGAGAAGGGAATAATAGAGTCAAATCAAATACCAAGAAGGTATTCTAACAGATTGGAATTACTTTCTTGTGCTTTGGACCTGTAAGGCAGCGTAGTGGGAATTAAAGTTGAATAACAAATGCATCATTTTCTTCCTTCTTAGGATTCTTTCATACTAAGAGATATTGCTTCCAATTTGGAAGCCAAAAAGGGAATTTACAATTATTTTGCTCCTTTTTTTTAATGAGTAGATTCTAATTAGTATGGCGGTCAGTGTTTTGTGTATGGAGTTGACAATAACTGCAATTCATATACACAATTACCAAATAATAAACCACATATATAATTCTGTTCATAGTTTAATAGTTAAAATTAAGGTTTTTCACATACATTTATAAATTCAAATTTAGTTCTCATCAAAACTAATTAAGTCACAACTGGCAGGTAATACCAAAGAGGATATTTTTCCCCGCCTTGTAGTAATTACTATATCTCAAGTCAATGAAAAAAAGAGCTTCTCTTCAAATGAAAAAATAAAAACAGGAGCAATTCAAAAGAAATAGTTGGTTGTTAAAGGGCAAGAAAGGCAGAAAGGAAAGATTGATCCAATTAGGAAGATGATAATTGACATCATATATGACTTTAGCATGATGTATCACAATTGAGATTTATTCACCTTTTAGCCGGCATAGCGTGCTCTAAATTTTTTTTACCATATTCCTAATTCATAAAAGTAAGTTAAGTTGTCTTCATGCTCATTAATAGTAATTATTCAATTTCAATTATAGAAGAATTTTTTTATTAACTTAAGTAAAACCTGTCATAAGACAAGCAATCCAGTTATATACATATTGTCTAATGGTAACCCATTTTAGCGACTCCAAAAAAAGGGTGAAAAGAGAAAGTAGAGTAGCACAATTAGGTCTGTTTTAGTCTTTTAGAGTTTTAGACACTTGGATTCTTATATCAATAATGCTACTTCCCTATCATTCTAGATTTAAATTTAAATGAACTTTTTTATTGTTTCTCTCATCATGTATTTGTAAGAATTTGATAATAGCCCGTTGCGTTTTATGAGAATAAAATAATTATTTCACCTAAAAACAATGATTTTTGCGAGTTAGTAGGTTCCACTCTTCTTCATGCGTGTATGTACACACACAATTAATTATAATAAAATTAATTTGTTTTTCAGTTGAATAATTTGTTCATACTATCTAGTTTTTAATTTTGATAAAAAAAACTTATCTTGAAATGTAGAAATTACAAAAACTGGCTAAAAAACGTGAGGACTGTGAATTCCAAACCATAATCATTTGGGCAAATTGAAGTGAAACTGAGATGTATTGAGGTGGCCAAACAAAGGATTGATTAATTAATAGAATTATATCCTTGGTTCAAACCACAAAAACACGCTTCCAATTGTAGTAGCTAGCTAGTTAACTGACAATGAGCATGCATTTGATGGTCATCAAACTAGGCGGTAATTAATAAAATAATCAGTCATCTAATATTCTAGTTAGTTTAAGCAACCCACAAAAATGGCAAGCAAAGTGAAGATGCAAGCAAGCATATAATTTAGAGAAGAAGCAGAAGCATGCACAGTCAAAGGAGACACAATTAGCAGAGGAATGTTTTTGGTCCCTTACAAACATTACCTATCACTATGTTTTCTCTTTGACTATAACCCTTAACACATTTACATGCTCTTTTATTTTCATGTTTTTGGTCCCTAATAATTAAATTTAACGTACCTAAGACAAAATCATTATTCTCTCTAACTAATTACATCATACAAAATCACATGATCACATTTTTCTCTGTTGAAATTCAAAATAAAATTCATACTATACATTAGAACATACAGAAGACAGCCCCTATAAAGTAAAATTTATGTTTAATGTCATGGAGAGTGGAATTAATTACTTAAGAATTCAAAAACAAGACAAAAGAAATAGAGAGTATCAGGTAATTAATAAAAGTGAAGAAAGGAGATGCCCTTTTGTAGAGGAAATGATGCAAAAGAACTTTATGTTTTGCCTTTAATATGAAGATGGACCATATATTTGTCTTACATGTGTAAAAAAATGTGCACACGATAATTATATAGGTAACATGTGAATTGGAGTAATATAGTATAGTAATAGAATAGATTCTCCATTTTACAAAGTTTAATAAGGGCATGTGATTAAAGCAACTTTTATCTTCTTGTAAAGCGACCACGCCCATTTGGCTGCAATCATGTGGTCTTTTTTCTCATTCTTATTTAATTTTCATGTTCTATTTGTTTTGCTTAATCACATACCAATTCATCTGATTGGAGGGTTTATGCCACTATGTAATGTAACCAAATTAGTTTGTTATTCACAATATTACAGGAAAATGAAAGGAAAATATTCAGTTGATGTGAATCCGTCATTTTTAAATGAATATCTTTCAAACATATGGAAGAAAATGTTAAAGTGAATTTAAAGTAACAAAGCTATTTGAGGGGAAAGGTTAGTCAATAATGATAGTATAAACAAATCAGAGTCGCTTGAAGGGACAAAGCACTCACCCTTTCCAAATAATTACTTTATAGTGTATTTGTCATTATTTATAATTTAGTTTTTACTTTAACCTATAAGCAGCATGAAAAATAGTTCTATTATATAATTAGAACAAGTGAAATATAAATATAATCTCATTTAATTTTTTACACTCAAAATTATCTTTTGGTACTCATCATTTTTATTTATTTAATAATTTAGAAAACTAATAGCGCATTTTATCAAACACTTTTGAAGAGTATATTTTTAAGCTAGTTATAAGTAAAATTAGTTTACACGGAAACACTTAGTGATTAATTGAAGTAAAAGGAACTAAAATTAGATAAAAAAAAATCAATAATCTGTTTAAATAATGAGATACAAAAACAAAATTTTTGATTTGCAAAAAAGGAGTGCAGTTGCAGAAAATTATCTCAAAAATCGCAATAAAAAGACTCATATGATATCCCTCAAGTGAAACAAAAAAGTGAAAAAGGAATCCTCTCTTCCCAATTAAAGTCCCTGCTTATGTCAAATAGCTTTCAAACACTGCTTTTTCCCTTATACTATATATATACCCTATTTCTCTTCATTCATTTCCAATCTCAAACACTCCTTCTTTTAATCACTTCAAATTAGTCGTTACAAACACCTTCTCCCTCTTGCTGCATACATAGTGATCTTCTTTTATAACAAGATAGATAGCCAAAAAAATGGCAGACGAAAAAGTGGTAGAAACTGTAATAGTAGGAAACTACGTAGAGATGGAAAGGGAAGGACAGCCTAAGACTATCAAAAACAAGCTTTCTATGTTTTTGTGGCATGGTGGTTCTGTTTATGATGCTTGGTTTAGCTGTGCTTCGAATCAGGTTTCCTTTCTTCTTACTTAAAATTAAATATTTAATTAAGGGATCAAATTATTAGCGTAACAAAATAAAAAAGGTATTAATGTTTGTTTGGAATTGCAGGTGGCTCAAGTATTGTTGACATTACCATACTCATTTGCACAGCTGGGAATGCTTTCAGGAATACTATTTCAGCTGTTTTATGGAGTTTTGGGTAGCTGGACTGCTTATCTCATTAGCATACTCTACGTTGAATACAGAACCAGAAAAGAGAGGGAAAAAGTTGATTTCAGGAACCATGTCATCCAGGTAATTTAATTTAATTATTTATAATTGTGAATAAACAAACTATAGCGACTCTATTTTGCGCAAATTCATAAAACATGGTTGTGATATTGGTTGTTTTATTGAAGTGGTTTGAAGTGCTCGATGGACTGCTTGGAAAACATTGGAGGAATGTTGGTTTAGCATTTAACTGCACTTTTCTCTTGTTTGGATCTGTCATTCAGCTAATTGCTTGTGCTAGGTATAATTAATTAAATTTTCTTCATTTCTGATAAAAAGGAGTTGAGTGAGTGAAATTAATGTTTGAAAATGGCAGCAACATATACTACATAAACGACAACCTGGACAAAAGGACGTGGACATACATATTCGGAGCATGTTGTGCAACAACTGTGTTTATTCCGTCATTTCATAATTACAGAATCTGGTCGTTTCTTGGCCTTGTTATGACTACTTACACTGCTTGGTATCTCACCATTGCCTCTCTCCTCCACGGCCAGGTTCCTTCTTTATTTTATTTTCTCTTCTCGTATTCTGCCTTTACTATATTACTTATATTCAATTAAATCAAACTGCATGAAATTAATTTATATTTCATGCAATGCAATACACGACAACAAGTCTAAATAAAATGGATATTCTGTCCCCTCACATGTGTTTGGGCGTGCTTTAAAACCATATCCCCTATTGTCCTTTATGTTGTCGATAAAATGCCATTTTTTAAACACAAATCAAAACACACCTATTGTTGTCCTTTTCTCTTGAAGGGATAAGATACATACATATGATAAGACCAAATGTTCCAAATCTGTAGCAATTGCTAGTCGCTAATGTAACCATATTAAGCTCAGTCCGTGCTTTTTCCAAGCAACTTTACTGAAAATCTACATTTTCAAGCTTTTCATAAAAACGACAAAATTTATTTTGAAAAAACAAGTCATATAGTTCCTAATTAAATAGTATGAAGGATAAAAAAATGTGTTCTTAAAAATCAAAATATATGGTTCTATGAAAAGTTTGCGAAAGCAATTATTTGGATAACAGCTAAAAAGGCAATATCAAACAAGCCTTAGTCAATCCAAAACCACATTCGTAATAATAGCTTAATTAAAGGGTTAAGTTATCGTAGTGAAAACTCAATTTGTATGTGTAGGAGGAAGGAGTGAAGCATTCAGGACCAACAAAGATGGTATTATACTTCACTGGAGCCACTAACATTCTCTACACTTTTGGAGGACATGCTGTTACTGTGTAAGAAGATTAGGCTCTTCATTTTTATTTACACATTTTTCCTATCTTTAACATTATTTACAAATCTATCCACGTTAGTAAATTATCATTTTGTAAAAATCCCTAGACTTGACTTTTCATAAACATCACCCCTGACCATATAATCTGATGGCTTTTTCTTTTCTTTAATGATAAAAGTATTCTCATCGATCTTTTTTTAATTCCAAGGTTGCCCTTTGGTACGTATTGATAAAAGTAAAAATGGAATGAATGGAACAGGGAAATCATGCATGCAATGTGGAAGCCACAAAAGTTCAAAGCAATATACTTGATGGCAACAGGTTATGTGCTAACACTGACACTGCCATCAGCAGCAGCAGTGTACTGGGCATTTGGAGACACGCTTCTTAACCACTCCAATGCTTTTGCTCTTCTTCCAAGATCACCCTTCAGGGACATGGCCGTCATTTTGATGCTTATTCATCAGGCATGCATGCTTCCCTTCCCTTCCCTTTCCTTTCCTTCACTTCACTTCACTTCACTTTACCACTTTATTCAACATAATAATTTCTCATAATCAATTGCTTTTAAATTGTCAAAAAAGTTCAAGTATAGTTTTCTATACTATTACTGTGCATAGTTGGTATAGACTGAGTATAGTTTGGTAATGGGTGCAGTTCATCACATTTGGGTTCGCATGCACACCATTGTACTTTGTGTGGGAGAAAGCAATTGGAATGCATGAATGCAAAAGCATGTGCAAAAGGGCAGCTGCCAGATTGCCTGTGGTCGTTCCTATTTGGTTCTTGGCTATCATATTTCCTTTCTTTGGACCCATCAACTCCACCGTTGGTTCTCTTCTTGTTAGTTTCACTGTCTACATCATTCCTGCTTTGGCCTACATCTTCACCTTTAAATCAGCCGCAGCCAGAGAGGTATCACCACTCTTACTCTACTCCTTCCTACATATTAACATTCCTCTGATATATATAATTCCATGTGGAATGTCTGAGCCCATGACTGTTATTTTCAGACAGACAACTTTAGTTAGTTTGACCCAATGTGAGTTTATAATTTCATTAATTATAAGGCTCTATTTTACTAATAAAGACATTGTGTATCAAACAAGAAATTCATAGCGTGTGGTCACAATCTAACAGACAAGTATTTAAATGGCCATCTTATTAAAATGAATTTTTTTTGTGTAACTTAATAACTATATATCTGAACTAAAATTAAGTAATTTTCTGATTGGAAGTCTAAATAAACCAGGTATAAATATATATAAAGAGGAAGGAAATTTATTGGTATAAATAAAATGCAGGTACCTGATTCTCTTTATCAGTGTTTGTACAGCTTTTTATTTATTTATATGCATATGAAATGAGATGTGACCCACTTAAGGAATATGAGCGTCGGTCAGCCGTGTGATGCTAACAAAAATTGATGAACGGTTGTGATTGCAGAATGCGGTGGAGCAGCCACCCAAATTTGTGGGAAGATGGATTGGGAGTTTCGTGATAAATGTGTTTATAGTCGTGTGGGTACTAATTGTTGGGTTTGGATTCGGTGGGTGGGCGAGCATGGTAAACTTCGTACACCAAATTGATACATTTGGCCTCTTTAGTAAATGCTTCCAATGCCCACCACCGTTGAACACCACCGCCACTTCTCCTCCTCTTCTCCAGCCCAGCAACCACACTCTCCACCACCGCTGAATTTAAATATTTGCTGACTTAACAAAGTTTATGAAACGAAGATCGACGATGATAATGAATCAGATTGTACCTTGAGTTTTGCTCTGCTTTAAAATTCAATACTCATACATATTTTAGTTTTGTTAATGGTAATGTTTCTCGTTTTATTAGAATTAGAGAGTTGTGTGAATTTCATTTGAGAAAAAAAAAATGTACGATCAATATTTGAAATGTTGTACCTCTCATTTATGATTTTCGAATCTTATTATATGATATTACATTGAGAAATTTATGGATCATAATCATAAATATTTTGAAAGTCTTAGCTTTACAGTTCAAAATTTGTGTCCTTAATTTTATTTTGTAGGCCGTAAGTCGGATGTTACCTACCATTAAGTCATTAAACATTAGTAATCTAAGGCTGTAGGTGACTTCTTTAGATGTTTGTTTTGAAGAGTGGTCTAATGCTTTTACAAATTGTATTGTTTTTTTATGGTATTCGTTTCATTTTCATGAAAATAACATTATGGTTGATGAATTGAATAACAAACTAATCAGCCAAATATGATATACAACACAATTAAGTATTAGGTATCTAATTCAATTATCAAAAGAAGTCTAACTGAAATAAAGAAGAAAAGTGCTTAAGAGCTAGAATTTAGCATATTCAGTGTAATTTACAACTACATTGAGCTGAAAATAAAATATTCAAAACTAAATCGTAAATACATTGGAAAAATAGGGTTTTAGTAGAGTTCGAAAGCTTTCCTGTAATAGTTAAATAGCATATAGTTGTTCGACAAGCAGGCTCGGGCCGGGTTTCGTCGGGCTTTTGATAAAAAACATCAACTCAAATCTGTAATTTAGAATTCCTAGTCTGGACCGGGCTTACAAGCTCATTCCAAAGCCCAGCTCACATCCATGATTAAATTGCTAGGAGGTAAATGGAAAAAAAATTAATCACGTATAAAATTTTAATAAAATAAAATATAAAAATCTTAAATAATTATTAAATTTAATGTATAAAAATATAATGGATAAAATTAACATTCATTAGGCCTGGTTTGAATATTTACCTAAAGACCAAGCTCCCTCGTAAAACCTCGGACTGTAGCAAGCTCGGCCTGAAACTCCGGCTTGGACCAGTCTTAATGAAAATATAAATGTTAAAACTTAGTTCATGTAGGTGGGCTCAGATCGGGTCTCCAATGAGCCTGGCCTGGTGAATAGGTCCAGTTGCTTGTAAAATGTTATAAATTTGGTGCGTAAATAATATACGGCTTTGACTTGAAAAGGACAGTCTCAAAAGTGGTGCTCTACTCAAATAGGAGCTACAAAGTTGTTGTCCCTGATAGAGATTAGAGATCCACTTTGCCTTGCGCAAATAAGCCCCAGTCTCTACTCGGCCTGATGCCCCCTGCTTGTATCGAATATTGGTGATCTCATATTTGATATACCACGGAAAAGTAAGGCGACGGATGGACAAATTTTGGGAGTAAAGGGGGCCCCATATTTGAGTTGGGCGGATTGATCAAAATAAGGGCCAACTGACCATTATTGATTGGCTGTGAGGCCCTAGCGCAAACCATACGAGACCTTTGGCAGGACAAACTTTTTTTAATAAATTCAATTTAGTTAATTTATACATGAAATGAATTAAACTGAATTGAATTAAAAAATTTTGAATTAAATATTTTTAAAATCAATTGTCCCAAATATGGAGATAATCTCCAAGTACAGTTAAGGATGCCAATGACGTAAATTTAAAAGTAGAGGTGTGCTACATTCGGGCCCTTTTTTCAACTGAAACTGAAAATACTGAACTGAATTGAATTTATTAGAACTTAATTGAACTGAAACTAAATCAAAACTTAATATATTGAAATTGAATCAAAAATACTGAAATTTAGGTTCCATTTGTTTGCAGGAAAATATTGTGCAAGGGAAAATATTATGCAGGAAAATGAAATATTTTCCTATGTTTGGCTACATCACTGTAAAATATTTTTTGATGTTTGTTTACATATTCTAAAAAATATTTTTCAACCACAAAGACATACATACATACATACATACATACATATATATATATATATATATATATATATATATATATATATATATATATATATATGTATGTATGTATGTATGT
>CATIWQ010215508.1:0-14043 GCA_949673415.1 Euphorbia schlechtendalii
AAGCATGATTTGGTTTCACATATAATTAAACTATTAAATAAATCTTAATTATGTTTTTTCAAAGTGTATTTAGGAATATTTCAAACAAATTAATTAACATGATTACCACTAATTCAATTAAAATCAGAATTTGTCCAAATAGTCCTTTTCTTAAATGTTAGTTATACTTGTGGCTTGAAGACATCAAGTCGTGGCACAAGTTGGATTTCACTAATTATTGCCTTTGCTTCACCATATGCTAATTTGGCTGCATTAAGGATTGAGGAAAATAAATTTCTTTTTTTTAAGTAATTGCAGGTGTCAGGATTCGAACCCTGATGACCCCACCCACTTTGTGAATGTACCACACAGGAAAATAAATTTCCTTAATTTTCAAAACATCTCGTTATGTGAAATAAGAAGACCAGAATGTAAATATTTATCGAATTTGATTTGCAATAGACACACATCCGTAGAGAGGAGATTTCAATAACTCTCGAACAAAATTAGCAAAAAAAAAAACAAAACTTTACCAATATAGTAAATGCATTAGTTTGATAATGAAAAAATGCAAGTATGAAGCTTAAGTGAATATATTTTGTGGACAATAAAAGTTTTAAACCTAATTGCATGAATGAATACATGAGGTTTATGATCCACTATAGTTAGAGAAAGTTTAAATAGCCTCATTTTTGTCATTTTTTTTGTCTATTTCCTATATGATTTTAACATATCACTATTTTGGATCTCTATTTTTTTTTGTGACCTAATGAAGTTTTCCATCAATTGTAATTGTGCTTATGAAAAATATTTGAAATATAAATATAATCTAAAATATCTATGATACAAATAATGTATGCATTTATGACCGAATTTGGTTGTTATGTAGTTTTGGAGCAATGATATAGTATTCTGTATGACCAATAGATCATAAGTTCGATCTGTAAAACCAATTACACTTATCATCAACCAATTGGATAAAAACTCAGTTAGTATACCTCTTTAAAGTGGAAATAAGGGATCATGTGTTAGATACTCAGCCTCTTAAAAAATCATGATTTCTAAAAAAACATTTACCATCATGAAATCTATCTATAATTCACTCATCGTATGAATATGAATTTTCCCCAAATTCTGTATGAATACAAAATGCTTCGTGCACACAACTGCCCATATTAGTTGTTATATAGCTTTTAAACTAGAAGCTCGATATGTGTTATTATAATTAACTATATATTTATCTCCAATTAAAAGACACTAACTAAATATTTAAGCAATTTTTTATTCAATAAAATTTACTATATTGCAAATTGAAATAACTAATTAATATACCTATAACACGAGCCAAACACGTTCAATCCACAAAATGGTATTTTCGGTTTTTATACGTTATCAAAAATTATGCCCACATGTAGATGAATCATATGATTCGATTCTATAATAATGCATACGATTCTTACAAGAAAGTACCATTTTAAAATATACATATTTTTTAAACGTTATGAGTGTATTGTTTTGAATAGTAGTAGTGATAATGTATTAAATGAAATGAAATACTCGAAACTTTTATTTTCCTTTTGGCTAGAAGGGCCGGACGTTGAACGAAAATATGGAATTTTTTTTTTATTCAAGCGTTTGGCAACATTGCCTGAAATACCTTGCCGCTAGACCTGTTAACGGGTCGGGTTACCCGTCCGGCCCGAGCCCGCTTTAACGGCCGGACTTGGATACTTATTTTTTAGAAAAACCTGGTCCAAATCCAAGCCCGTCAAGGCTCGAAATTTTATGGTTTTTATATAAATACCCAAGCCTGGTCCGAGTCCGACCCGACGAATAATTTTATTTATTTATTATATATTTATACATTAAATTCATAATTTTCTTAAGATTTTATATTTTATACTATTAAATTTGTATACTTGATTAAAATATATGTTACTAGATATCAAAGATTTTAAGTATATAATTCAATTATATTTAAAATTTAAATATATTTTAGCTTATTTTATATTTTTTCTATTTAGTTTAATAAAAAAATTAAAAAAAAATATTCATGGACTTGGGAATGACCTTGTAAGCCCGGCCCAAACCCGCAGTTCTAAAGTATAGGTTTAGACCTGTTTTGAATTAACGTTTTTAGTTAAAAGCTTATCAAACCCGGACCGAACCCGACCCATCCCTCCTCCACCCTTACCCTTGGATAGAGCTTTATGACTTTACATGGCCATTATATTCATGCAATATAACTAATTATTTTTTATATCTATTTATTTATTATATTTGGTTCAGATCATTTTTTTATTGAGTTCAGAAGAATTAAAAAATAGTTCAAAGTACAAAACTACACGATGAGCATAATGCATGCGCACTAATTATTTGATTATGAGTAGGTTAGATAGATTAATTAGGTTATAATTAGATGCTAATTGCTTTAATTACCAATCCTGGAAGCTAACTCTTTTAATGTCTACTATTAGAAGTAATTCATAAGCACACTCTCCCCCACTCAAAACTCTAACATTCATTTGCTTTGGCTTTGCTCCTCAATTTCTGCCACTTGTTTTAATTAATCAGATGGCTGAGGAATAGCAAAACATCACAACTAGATTGATACATTTACTACTTTCTAAAGATACAAAGCAAAAATTGTGACATGTATACAAATTTATCACACTATTTAACACATGCACAGCTCGTACAACATAACAGTTCAGTGCACAAAACATTTTACATTCACGCATAATCCGAGAAAAAGGTCATGCTCTGAAAAGTGAATTTATAGACAACCTATCTATACACACATGTAATTGACCGATTCCACGTCTTGAACTAATATACATATATGTATATATATACATATGTGTATACGTATATATACATATACACATATGTACATATATACACATATATATACACATATGTACATATATCCACATATATATACACACATATGTACATATATATACACATATCTACACACACACATATATATACATATACATATATATACATATATATATATACATACATATATACATACATACATACATATACATACATACATACATACATACATACTATATATATATCTTTCCAAGAGAATCCTAGAACAAACTCCATTAAAAAAACTAATGCATTTTTTGTTTACATATCTTACTCATGTATAAATAGATCAACTTCACCATCCTAAATCTAACCTTAAATATCAAAATCATAATGGCAACACTAAACACGATCACCCATATGGATATCCTCTTCTTGTTCTTCTTCCTCCATCTATTTTTCATCTCTATTCAATCTATAGCTAACCAAGTTACAAACCCTAAAACACTAGCTCTCAGTCTCACCCATTCGTCGCCCTCTCTTCCTCTCCCGAAACCTCGAAAAAGCTCAAAAATCAAACCTGCCCAACTCGGCCAAAACAACATGATCGAACCCGTAAGAGAAGTAAGAGATGGCTATTTAATCTCTCTTAACATAGGCACACCTCCGCAAGTCATTCAAGTATACATGGACACGGGTAGCGACCTCACTTGGGTTCCGTGTGGTAATATTTCCTTCGATTGTATAAACTGCGACGAATACAAGAATAGCAAGTTACTACCTGTTTTTTCGCCTTCTTCTTCTTCAACGTCCTACAGAGATCTCTGTTATAGCTCTTATTGTACGGATATTCACAGCTCTGAAAATCCTTTTGACCCGTGTACCATGTCCGGTTGTTCTTTGAGTTCTCTTATTAGGGGAAATTGCCCTAGACCTTGCCCTTCTTTCGCTTACACTTACGGGGCGGGCGGGGTTGTGGTTGGAACCCTAACTAGGGATTCTATCAGGGTTCATGACATCGAGGGTTTTCGAGAGGTTTCAAAGTTTGTTTTCGGGTGTGTTGGGTCAACTTATCACGAGCCAATAGGAATCGCGGGTTTCGGAAGAGGGAAACTTTCATTTCCATCCCAGTTAGGGCTTGTTAAAAAGGGTTTTTCTCATTGCTTTTTAGCTTTCAAATACTCAAATAACCCTAACATTTCAAGCCCTTTGATCATAGGAGATGTTGCTCTATCTTCTAAAAATGATATCTTTATGCAATACACTCCAATGTTGAATACCCCGATTTACCCTAATTACTACTACATCGGTCTAGAAGCTATAACGATAATTTCAAATAATGTCACTATGATTAGTACTAATCAAAATTTGAAGGAATTCGATTCATTAGGAAATGGAGGAATGTTAATAGATTCGGGTACGACTTATACACATTTTCCCGAACCAATCTATTCACAGCTTCTTTCATCTCTTACATCGGCCATAAACTATCCTCGAGCTTTCGAGGTTGAAGCGAGAAGTGGGTTCGATCTATGTTACAGGGTTCCTTGCCCTAACAACTATAATTTTTCGTCAAATGGAAATATTGACGACCGATTCCCGCAGATAGGTTTTCAGTTCTTGAACAATGTGAGCGTTGTTTTGCCTCAAGAAAACGTATTTTATGCGATGAGTGCACCGAGTAATTCAAGTGTGGTGAAATGCTTGCTCTTTCAAAGCATGGAAGATGGAGATTTCGGGCCGGCTGGCGTTTTCGGGAGTTT
This sequence comes from Euphorbia schlechtendalii, assembly GCA_949673415.1. Classification (NCBI taxonomy): domain Eukaryota; kingdom Viridiplantae; phylum Streptophyta; class Magnoliopsida; order Malpighiales; family Euphorbiaceae; genus Euphorbia; species Euphorbia schlechtendalii. The sequence goes on from CATIWQ010215508.1 coordinate 4,566, forward strand.
TCAGCAACAGAATTTGAAGGTTGTTTATGATTTGGAGAGTGAGAGAATTGGGTTTCAACCTATGGATTGTGCTTTAGATTCAACTTCTTAAATTAACCAAGTTTTATGTTCGAGCTTTTGGATTCTAGCTAGCTATCTAACTGCTAGCGTATTTTGTAACAAATTTCATTTGCTTAATTAATTATGTTTTGCGGTTTTTTTTTCTTCTACTTTAACTTGCAAATAATGCAATGATTATATTATCATTAGTGTCTGATAATTTAGTTTCAAAGTTGTGTTATCATTAGTGTCTGATAATTTAGTTTCAAAGTTGTGTTATCATTAATCAATCAGTTAATAGGAAAGGAACTCCAGTTTTTAGTTTTTGAAGGCTCGGGTTCAAACTCAAGTTTTTTTTTAGAAACAAAAAAGTTACCAGAAACATTAAAAAATTATCGGCAACAACAAACAATGTGAATTAGGAATCACTCATTCAGTGTTCAAATCTTGGATGTTTAGATAAGGACACCTTGTGTAAATGTGCATGCAAATGAATGATAAGTACACAATATGCGTTTTTTACATGTCACGTATAGCAACATCTCTATTTTATATATGTATCACATGTCACTGGCCGAGAGTTAAGTGTAATTGCACAAGCATGCAAAATTCCAGTGTGTGACACATTTTTGGCATTAGACTTGTTTATAGGCCGGGCTGGGTTTGAGCTGGACTAACGGATTCTTACCTAACGAAACCCATTTCAAACTCGTTCTTGCTCATCTAAAAATATTTTCGGGCTCAGGCTGGGATCGGGCTAGATTCGGGTTTATTAAAAAGGATGTGCAATAACACTAACTAAAATGAAATAGTCAGAATTTATTACAAAATCTACTGAATAGTGATACCTCAATAATATTATATCAAAATTTTATGAATACAAATAAAACCAAACTTTCTCTAACGAGTAATTTTTTGATTTCCAAACTCACCCCATCCTTCATATTTTAGGGGCTTTGGTAGATTCCAACCGGAACAAACAAAGTTCAAAAAATCATGTCCCAGATCTAATGTAAACCGACAAAAATCAATATTACCCGGCTTTAATGGACCCCTAATGGCTGCAAAATATGCGGCCCATATAGGCCCAACACAAATTTTACTTGTCTGTCACTGTTACTCCAATATATTTTCACATTAAAATTATGATGATATCATGGTGATTTTTTTTTTCTAGTTTATATATATATATATATATATTAGTTTCTCACGGTATATTTTGTGCTGCAAAATTAAATTAAATTTGATTATTTATTGAGTTTTGAAAACTTTTCAACAAGATCTTTCAAATTTTAATATCAAGAAATAATTTTAAATGTTAGTTATGATGATTACGTAATTATTTTTTTGTTGTTTCCATACTTGAAAAGTGAGTAGTAGTCTTCAACTTGCGGCTCTAATAATATGAACTAAATTATAATTATATTTTGCAAATATTATTATTTTTAAATATATTTTTAGGTGTTGTTGATATTTGAGACTCTAGAAGTTAGAGGTTTAAACCACATACGGGAATGGAGTTAAGATTATTCTTTGTAATTAAAGTAATTACATTTGCGCAAATTAAACAAAAAATTTATTGTTAGGCATAAGTTATACTGACTTTGTTTTCAACGAAAAAAGATTTTACATTAGATTAATCATCCTACTACTCATTTAAAAATGAACAAAATTAAAAAAATTTATAGAATACGGAGATACCATGAAAAATGTTTGATTTTTTGAGTTATAAGTTATTAGTTTAATTTGCTAGTAAAAGGTATTTATCATATGAAAGCATTTTCTTGTGAGTTGTATGAGTTACGGATTCTATTGACTTTTAAAAAAATTCATATTTTTCGGTATTATGTTTTTGTTTTTTTAATTATGAAACTGAAAGCTTTTTTTAAACTACGGCGAAGACTTTTTTTTTGTCTTCGTCTCGCACAAGAAATTGATTAAATAAACAAATAAATTAACAATAAGGACATAAATATTATATAATCAATATGACGCCATTGTTTGCGTAAGCTGAAAACAGCTACGATTGCTGACGACAAAACAGTCGTCACTAAAACGACTTCACCACCTCCACCGAATCAGCCACCGCGTCACCACCACCGTACCATAACAAAAAAAGATTCATTTTTTATTACTATTTTCCATTTCCAATACAATTTCCCCTTTACCCAACTGTAAGAAACGTCTCTCTCTTGATTCTTTCTTCTCCCTGAAAGTGAAAAATGAAGCTTCCACTCTATCACATTTCTCACGTGTCCTTCAATTCATCATTGCCCTAATCCCTTCACTCTCTTTCCTATCATCCAATTGAACAATCACCGGAATCTTTGCTAGATCTGATTGATTCTTGCTTTTCTTCCGATTTCCTTTTTTTAAGTCACAATCTGTGTTGTTTCGGAGTTGATTCGATATGTTTGGAGTTGTTTGGTCTCAATTTCTGGGTCTTTTAGTATGTTGACTTGGTGGTCTTGGAAATTCAAGCTGGAAATTTCCTCTTTACTGTAATGAATTGTTTAATTGGAGCTACTTGACTTTGAATCCTTGTTTTTTTGTTTGTTCTGATGAAGGGTTTCAATTCACTTTACTTTTTCCTGTAATTGCATCTGTTCATATAATTTCCGCAATACCCAATTTCCCATTTTGATTGAAAACCCTTGATTTATGTAGCACAAGGGTATTGTATCTGTCTGTAAGTTATCAAAAGCTTAAGAATGAGGTAGTTTTTTGTGCTTATCAATGGCTAATTTCTCCGAACCATCATCATCATTGAGCTTTACTTCATCTTCCCATGCATCAAATGGCTCAATTAACCAAAATATGTCAAACTATGATGCTAGGCCTAATCTTGAGGTGATTAGTTTAAGCAAGCTTAGTTCAAACCTAGAGCAGCTTTTGATCGATTCGAGTAGCGACTATAGTGATGCTGAAATCGTCGTTGAGGGAATCTCAGTTGGGGTTCATAGGTGTATTCTAGCGGCTAGGAGTAGTTTTTTCAAGGAACTGTTCAAGCAAGAAAAAGGGTTAGCTGAAAAGGAAGGGGGAAAGCCTAAGTATTGTTTGAATGATCTTTTGCCTTATGGGAATGTTGGATATGAAGCTTTCCTGATTTTCTTGAGCTATATGTATACTGGGAAACTTAAGCCGTCTCCAATGGAGGTTTCGACTTGTGTTGATAATGTTTGTGCTCATGATGCTTGCGGGCCGGCTATTGGTTTCGCTGTGGAGTTGCTATATGCCTCCTCGATTTTTCAGGTTTCGGAGCTCGGTAATCTTTTTCAGGTCAGTTGGATGATTCTTGTATGTTGTGATGCAATTGCTCATTGTTCATGTTCTTGTGCATTGTGAAGGCTAATTTGCATCATGGAGTTTGGGGTTTGTGTTTGTTTGCCCTGAACTTTACCGAGCACCCCCATTATCTCCTTTAATTTGCAAAATTGCATCAGTTTGCCCCCCAGCTTGTGAAAAACGCAGCAATTTGCTCCCTGATTGGCACGTGTCAACTTCTAGTGGAGAGAGAAAAATGACATTTTTGAAAAGTCAAACTAACTTTCACATGGCATTTAGGGGGCAAATTGGTGTTTTTTTACAAGTTTGAGGGGGTAACCAGGTGTTTTTTAAAGTTTAGGGCGTCATTTAACTTTCGAGGCCAAGTTTAGGGGGCAAATCATGCGTTAAGCCAACTTTAATAGTGTCTTGTTACTCGAATTCGTCGAAATTTAGCTCCAAAACGATCATATTACTAGTCATTTCATATTATTCTATGACAACACAAGCTCCTAACTAAAGTTTTATGCTACTTGACTTGATATTCTACTTGTTTACAGAGACGCCTTCTTAACTTTGTTGACAAGGCTAATATCGAAGATGTTATCCCAATCCTCGTGGTTGCCTTTCATTGTCAAGCGAACCAGCTCGTCGCTCAGTGCATCGATAGGATCGCGAGGTCTTGTCTCGATAACATCTCAGTCGAGAAAGATCTTCCCTTTGAAGTCTCGGAGAACATCAAATTGCTCCGCAAAAAACCCGTTTCCGACGATGACGAGGAGGAAAACACCGAGATTATCGACCCCTTGCACGAAAAGAGAATCAAAAGAATACACAAGGCGTTGGATTCGGACGATGTTGAGCTCGTGAAACTCCTACTCACCGAATCCAACGTTACGTTAGATGACGCCGACGCCCTTCATTACGCCGTGGCGTATTGCGACCCGAAGGTCGTTTCGGAAATTCTTGCCCTTGGACTTGCTGACGTAAATCGAAGGAATTCGCAAGGGTACACGGTTTTGCATGTCGCCGCGATGCGAAGAGAACCGTCGATTATTGTTTCATTGCTCAGCAAAGGGGCTTGTGCTTTGGACATAACGTTGGATGGGCGAAGCGCGGTTAGCATTTGTCGAAGGTTGACGAGGCCGAAAGATTATCATGCTAAGACGGAGCAGGGACAAGAAGCGAATAAGAATCGGCTGTGCATCGATGTGTTGGAAAGAGAGATGCGGAGAAATCCAATGGTGGGGAATTCTTTGATCACGAACCATACGTTATCCGATGATTTGCACATGAAGCTTCTCTACTTGGAGAACCGAGGTATTGTTTTGAATTTGGTCGGACGTCTTTTTTCACGAAAAAGATTGTGTCTTCTGTTGTCGATTGGATGAATTTTACCTTTTGTTACTGCGTTGGTTGGAAAAATACTAGATGTCGGCTATGTTCTTTTCAACTTATTTGCAAGTGTGCTGAATTGAACTGAAATGTTAATGTGTTGTTTTGAATTTGATGCGAAAAAGCTCGTATCTTTAGTTGTCAATTGGATTGATTTTACCTTATGTTACTGCATCGGTTGGATTTCTAGTGGATATAGGCGTTGTTTTCAACTTATTTGCTGATAGATTGTATTGAACTAAAATGAACTGTACTTATTTTAACCTAAATTTATAGGTATGCATTACTTATAAGTACTGAACTGAATTGGCTGGTGAATAAGTTGGAAAGAACATAGCCAGTAATATTCAAATGATGTCTTTTGTATTGCAGTGGCATTTGCGCGACTATTCTTCCCGACCGAAGCCAAACTTGCCATGGACATTGCAAATGCTGAAACCGCTCGGGAATTTGCCTCAAAAGGCTCGAATGGGATTCTGAGAGAGGTTGACTTAAACGAGACGCCGGCAAACCGCAACAAAAGACTTCATTCTAGGATGGAGGAGCTTATGAAAACCGGTACTTGCTTAGCCATAATCTAGTTACTTTCCATTTTTATGAGTTTGAGTTGCCTTTTTTTATATATACTCCTAGTGAAAAATATAGCACTTATATATCTGTTAGCAAAATGCATCAAGGCCCCCCTAAACTTGGCAACTTTTACCTGATGTCACCTTGAACTTTCAAAATTTTCAATTAGTCCCTGAAATAGGTGAAAGTGCATCAGTTTTCCCCCCTCAACGACACGTGTCAAACTATGGTTGGTTTGACTTTTCACATATTCCTTTTTGAGATTTTTTTTATCTCCAACTAGAAGTTGACACATGGAGTTGAGGGGCAAACCTTTGCACTTTTACCTAGTTCAGGGGGCTAAGTAGATTTTTGAAAGTTCAGGGTGATATATGGCAAAATTTAGGGGAGTGTTGATGCATTGTGCCTATCGATTATATAAGTGCAATACCAGTCACCTTGAAATTTCAAAATTTCCAATTAGCCCCTCAAATAGGCAAAATTGCATCGGTTTTCCCTCAACGACATGTGTCAAACTATGGTTGGCTTAATTTTTCAAAGGTTCCTTTTTGAGATTTTTCTATCTCCAACCAGAAGTTGACACATGGCGTTGAGAGGGCAAATTGGTGCGCCTTTGCCAAGTTCATGGGGCCAAGTAGAATTTTTAAAAATTCAGGGTGAAATCTGACAAAAAGTTACAAAATTTAGTCTCTCAGTTTGAATAATCGTATGTTTTTGTGACAGTGGAAACGGGTCGGCGCTATTTCCCCAGCTGCTCGGAAGTGCTTGACAAGTTCATGGAAGACGACCTTCCCGATTTGTTCTACCTCGAAAAGGGCACGCCAGACGAGCAAAGGCTCAAAAGAACACGATTCATGGAACTCAAAGAGGATGTTCAGAAGGCGTTCAGCAAGGACAAGGCCGAACGTTCGGTTTTGTGTTCTTCTTCGTCATCGTCTTCTATGAAAAACGGGTCGAGTCACAAGCTCAAGCTCAGACGATCGTAAGCGATGTTGTGCATATATATATATATATGACAGGTCAATAAATTTTTCGGAGGGTCTTGTTTCGTGGCACGAGTCTTCGAGTTTTGGCATTGCTTTTGTATGATATTTTCGGTTTGGCGAAAAAAAAAAGTGTAGATTTTTAAATGGTAACTGTATTTTTGATGATTCGTAGGAAGTGTTGTTGAGTTACATGTAAGAAACTAATGGAGATTTTTTTTCAGATTTTACAGCTATACTGCCTCAGGTTTGTTATGGTGTTGACTACTTTTTCAAATGCTTCTTCTTGGTCAACGCTAATAGGAACGATAGTTTTTTTTATTGATTATTACGGTTAAAAAATTGACAAAAAAATTATTGGTAACATGAATTGGTATTTCTCGAAACGAAACTTATATTTGTTGACTGCTTTTATTTCATCTTTCTTCGGAGGAACTTTTAAGTTGAAGAAAGGAATGAAAAACACTTAAGTACTTAATCTTTAAGTTAAATTTTTTTTATAATTTTTTTTTAATTCATGAGTTATAAGTTATAAATTTTAAGAAAGAATCCTGAAATAACAATTTGTAATATGAGTATCACGATGAAACTCTTTTAACAGTTGGGGGTATCTAAATTATTTTCTGAAAAGCACATTTTTTTTATATAATGTGATATGAAATGTTTGCTAGTAGGATGCACCTGGTATATACATTACTCATCTTGTATATATGTTTTGCAATTAATTACTTAATCAAATTAGATCGTATTATACGTTACTATGTTGGTAAAAATTTAACAAACAATAGCTAAAAATATACCAAATAGTACAACACCGATGGTAATTATTAGAGAGCGAATGATGAAAAAAAAGTAATGTGTTCATATACTATAACTCAAGATAATATAAATAAATGCAGGCTATGAGTGGGTTTGCCAAATTATTATCCAAAATTTGAGTGGGAATAATTTTTTTTTAACATTTATAATAAATTTCTGAAAGTAAATAGTTTTTACTAAACCTGTTCACGGACCGGGCTACCGGCCCGGCCCGAGCCCGGTTCAATGGGCCGAGCTTGGGCATTTATTTTTTCAAAAGCCCGGTCCGAGGCCGAACCAGTCAAAGCCCGAAGTTTTATGGGTCGGGCTTGGTTTTTATATAAATACCCAAGCCCGGCCTGACGAATAATTTTATTTATTTATTATAATTTTATACATTAAATTTATAATTATTTTAAAATTTTATATTTTATATTATTAAATTAATTTACTTCATTATACTAAATTTTACTAAATATTAAAGATTTTAAGCAAACAATACAATTATATTTAAAGTTTAAATATATTTTAGTTTATTTTATATTTTTTATATTTAATTTAATAAAAGAATTTTTAATAAAAAAAATATTCACGGGCCCGGACCGAGCTTGAGAATTACCTTGAAAACCCGGTCCGAGCCCGACCCCGAGCCCGAAATTCTAAAGTATGGACTTGGGCCGGGCTTGGGTTAACATTTTTTAGGGAAATCGTCACACATAACCTTCATTTTGTTTCATATTTACATAAATATACCCTTTAATTTTAAATTTCAGTTCCAGTTTCTTCTGCTTTCTTATTTTTCATTATACGCTCTATTTATTTATTTGGGACTCTACTATCTCCTTCCCCTTGTCTTCCTTTTTCATTTTTGCGATTCCTTCCTTCTTTGCTCCTTTCGACACACTACCTTTCATCTACGTCTTCTTTTCTTTATCCCCTCCCCACTATTTATACTAACCCCCACCCTCTTACCCAACTGTTTAATCTTTCTTTCCTTTTCTTTTTATCCAATGAAACCAAAGATGGAATTTGCCGCAGACTATTGTTCAAGCTGTAGTCCAACAAGAACGTCTTCTTCTTCTGCTACAAACCCTAGCCCGGAAAAACGAAAGCACCGGCAGCAACACGAGAAGCCGTATCGAGGGATTCGGATGAGGAAGTGGGGGAAATGGGTTGCTGAGATCCGAGAACCTAATAAACGCTCTAGAATTTGGCTTGGTTCTTATTCTACCCCTATTGCCGCCGCACGTGCCTACGACACCACCGTTTTCTACATCTCCGGTCCGTCTGCTAGACTTACTTTCCCGGATTTGATTTACCAGCGAGACCATCTAAACGACATGTCGGCTGCTTCTATACGTAAGATTGCCACTGAAGTCAGCTGCTTCTTTTTTCATTTTGATTTGTTTGAGAGAGGAAATTTAAGCTTGAGGTGCGTTGTAGTGTTTATTAGATTTCGGGAGGACTTGTGGGGTTTTGATGGAATTATTTGGACATTTAATTAAATCATATTGATGTTCAATGTGATATATAATTTCATTCATTTGTTTTTTTAACAAAGAACATAAGATGCATGTTACTCTTTTGATATAGGTGTTATTGAACATTTAATTGAATATCGTTGGTTATCTATTATATATGCCTGTTATATTTCTAACATATACGCAAATGAGTGATGTTTTCCTTAATATGTAAAATTTATGTCTTCTAGGTTCATAATACTACAATATACAACACATATAACAAACATACAATACGCATATAACAAACTCAAACTTTGTTTAATGCATATTTTATATACATGTTATAAATCTATTATATATATTGTGATTGCTTTGAAATTGTGTTATAATTCTTCAGTTTTAAATGTTATGCATTTTGATCCTATTTTAACACAAATATAACACATATAGTAGACCCATAATGGTCAAATAACAAATAACGTCATTATCTTCTTCTTTGTTCAAACTTCGATTAACGCAAAAGTTATATATACATTTGTCTTATTATATATGGGAGAGCATTGGTCGGTTCGGTCCAAGAACCGAACCGAACCAAATAAACCAAGAACTAAATAATTAAAATTTTAGGAACCAAATACCGAACCGAATAGAATTAGGTTCGGTCCGGACCGAACCTAAATATTTCGGTTCCGTCCGGTTCGGTTTGGTAAAAAACCAAATTATAAGATAAAATAATCCATTCAAAAAAAAATTCTAAAACATGAACTAATTAAACTAGTTATATAAATTCAATCAATAAACAATCTATATTTCTATAAACCGAAACAAATGGTTAAATGCAACAAATCAAACCACATTCAAGAATCAGTACCCACTACCAAGTTTGCTTTCTAGATATCATCTAATGTTAATTTCAAAATATAATATAAGAATCAAATGCAACCATCCAATGAAACTTAAGAACAT